>OX424572.1:199798237-199938285 GCA_949152435.1 Gastracanthus pulcherrimus
GTATGCGTAATCTTCCTACAGGTCAAGTACGAAATGACCTCATTTCCAACACACAGTCGATGTCTGATATAAGATTTAAGGAACAAATTTTTTACCTCGAGCTTTTAGCCAAATTTATACTTCAAATTTTCTTGAAAAAATATCATAAGAAATTTTTAACGAATATCCAAAGAAACCTTACGTACAAAGAAAATTATGAAAACACTAAGTAAGTAAAGCTTGATAAATAAAAGTGATGAGGTTTTAAAAATGTACTTTAACAGGTAAGCGGTAACGTATGCATATTATAAAGTTACCAAAAATACTTTTAATCGCCTTTGGTTATCTTAAGACTTCAAACTAATCAAGTTAGTAAATTATAAACTAGAAAATGACTTTTACTATTTTTAAATAATAGAGGCATTGAACTTTGTAATGCATAATAATATCCACATTGATTCTAATACTATAGAATGATCACGATTAATTGAAATTCTAAAATGAAAAATAATCGTCTCAACTTATAATCACTTTAATGTGAACTAAATCGAATACATAATTTTCACCAAGGAAATTATATGAAATGCTCGTTTCCTACTCTACTTTTTAACTTTACAATTACAAGGATATAATTTCCTGAAATGTAAACCCGACCATTTCAAAGTTTTCCGTTTGAACGAAGCGGCCCGTAACTACGAAACCACGAAGACTTTGCGGTTTTATCAATCTAGTCGAGAAAGTAATTAAAAACTATTTTAAAATCATTTAAGAAAGTTACTTTAATGATTATTTTTTCCAATTAAATAAATTAAATAATTATTATCATTTCGTGCATTCTAGTATACTTATTGTGAATTCTACTTTGAATCATTTCTCGAAATTTATAATAATTACAAATTTTAGTCAACAGTTGGATTTTAATAACTGCGGAAAAAAATCTTCAGTCTTTAAAAAAGTATGTTTCTGTTACATTACTAAAGCGATTTTTTGCATTAGTCAATATCACTCTAATTATCAACTGTAATTTAAAGTAGACACTGACATTTATTTCTATTTTTCATTCGACCTCTTCAGCTTCTCAGTACTCAGTTGCAATGGTTTTGAATTCAAACTTTTTTATGTCACAAAACAAGTACTACGTTATTTTTTTTACAAATGTGCGTTTAATCAAAATTTAAAGTATACGCGTCCCGCGGCCCTCAAGGGCTCATTAGTCTTATGGATTGTTCTTTAACTTTAACTAGAACTCCTTGAATTTTTCAAGCGAAACCGTGCTTGCAAATATTATTTATACTCAAAGTGAATTCTGAACTAATTTTTTGTCGTTTCAAAGTTCTGAACCTATACAAAATTAAAAATGTAAAATTTCACAAAATTTCAAGTTTTAAAAAAACTTTTAATAACCTACATCCCTTTCAAATAATTCGTATGGATAAATAGATGAACAATATAGTATATTGTGCAACTAGTGCGAGAAGCACACTCGATATGCCCGGGTAACAATACTCACACTCGTTGTAAATCACCTGCTCGCACGTGTTGAACATACTATTTTTTTAGACGAGCTGCGAGAAGTTCGATACACAAAAAGTCAGGTGATTTGGTCCATGATTGTGAATACAAGGAAGAAATGTTTAAAAATTGGAGTATATTGGATCAGACGTCAACGGGGGCAGGGAGGGAGGTAAGGGACGATCAGGAAGCCCCCCCTATGAAAAAAATTAACTTATAAAACATGAAAAAAAAATTAAAAAATTACATACAATTATAAATTGAAAATAAAAACTATTTACTTTTTTCAATTTTATTCAAATTTTTAAAAATTCTTCAATTTCCATAAAGTTTTCCGAATTATCAAATTTTTTAAAAATTCTCTAATATTCTCAAATCTTCGCAATTGCTTCTCGCACGCTTTTAAAAGCGCGCGTAAAACGGCTGATTCTCAAATGCTAGCCTCGCATGGGAAGTCGAACTTCTCGCACACTGTTTCAAAAAAATGTTTTTAGTATCAAAGTTTGTATTTATATCATGTATATGATTCACAGAATTAATGTCAAGTAAAAAATTCAGAGTTAGTTAGAGGTATAGAGGAAAAAAATATTTATATATAACAATTAGGTGTATGTATAAGAACGCTCAAATTAATGTTTACTAGGCTGGTTATTAAAATTCACTTAATTTAACAGCAGGACAACCAATAATCGTTGTTAAGGTTCACCTCTATAAATCTTATTAAGAGCTTGTTTTTTCATTAAAAAATTATTTGGCTCAAAGTTTTAACTATTTTTGAGCTAACTGAGTGCGAGAATAATTTTCTGCTTGATGGATCTACAGCTGGATTTTAAATCGCTAAGATAAACGTACCAATGATCGCACATGTACTGATATATGTACAAAATGAAAAATAACTATTGGTTAAAATTTGAAAGTCACTGAACATTAGGCTTACGCATCCGAGCATTGATGCATTTACTTTATAAATTCTCATATAATCAGCTGACAATTTATAAGTAATTTTATATTCCACCTTTCATCCCTACTAAAAACGTCAGAACAATTAGACCCATAATTTTTTCATAACAACCCAGAATCAAGTAAGCAACCAGCTGCGACGCATTTACTCCTCTAAAAAGTCCCCAGCCCATTTCTAGCACGACCCACGAACCCCCTCGACTAACCTCCGCTCTTTCCCCTTCCCTGTTGCAGGGATGCTCGGAACAACGAGGCTCCCCCGGCAAGGGGGCTGGCTCGAAGGGTAGCAGGAGCGATTCGGGGCACGCGGGTGCCGGGGCCCAGCCGTCGCCACACAATCACTCCTCGTCCTCGTCCCCGTCCTCGTCGACGTCGTCGTCGCGCGAGCCCCAGCCGCGCCGCGGCGCCGATGGCTGCTCGCGCGACGGCGACCTCCTGGCCCACGCGGCCTCGGCCCTGCGCCGTCTGCACTTCAAGTCAGTCGGCGGCAGTCGCACAGTACCGAAACTCGTCATCATGGGCTCGAGCACCGCATCGGAGACGACCATCAACACCAGCACCGACAGCGCGAATACTATGGTTACCATGGTGAGTGCATACTTGGCGATTTTGTTATTTTTATAGAGATATCGGAGACTTTGTTGAGGATTTTAATTTTAAGAATGCTTTGAGACGTGCTAGATTTTATTGGTAAGGACATTGAATGGAATTTAGGATGTAGCAAAGGATTTAATTTACTCTTGGTAAATGGCTGCAGAAGATATGTGATAATTTATAATCATACTACGTTTTACTCTTCTATTCAATTATGTCGAATTATAAAAGCAATTGAAGGGAGTGTAGATAATGAACTACTAAATTATGATATTATTGTACATAATTAGTATGGCTAGAAATAAACAATTAAAATTTGATTAAAGAGTGAAAATTTGATTAAAAATATACCAATTTTTAAAACCATATCAAAATAATATCTGACAAACCGCGCCTTTTACTACTTGTTTAATGTATACCCCGACAAGTGATACTTTTCCGAACGTGACGAGGTGGAAGCTAGTGTAACCTAGTGCCAGTTCACCAAGCAAAGTTCACGATTCAATGGGGGCCCATCATAACCGTCCTAACTAAATTATTTCAATTTTTGGATGTTAATGAGGTTAGTTGTTTCGCGAGAACACCACAGATTAAGATGGAAAACCCTCATCGAAACGTGAACTTCGCTTGGTGAACTAACGCTTGGGGACATTAGCTTCCACCTCGTCACTTCGGAAAAAAATCACTTTCCGGTGGGTGCATCACATATCTGTATTTATCGCAGGACATTTTTTGTATCATTATTATTACTTAAAGAAAATATTTCTTATTTTTTTTTGTATTAAATCTGTAATTATTAATTCATATTATATGATTTCGTATCATTATTTCGATGAAAATAATTCGATTATGATTATGAATTATTAAATATATAATAAGGAGTCGTACAATATAGTATTCAATACAAATTTAAATTCAAAGTTTTATTAATTTTATTCATTTTATTAATATTTCTAAAGATAATAAAATAAATAATCGTTCTCTATTAGTAAATTTAACTAAATATCCAAATAGTCAAGTAATACATGCACAAAGCTAGTTCAATTGAAACATTAATTAGGTATTTATTATATAGAAATTATTCTAAACGGCCATGTAAATAATAATTAATATAATTTTAGAGCCTAGTACAGTAGATTCACGAGTCAACGCAAAACATTAGTTGACCGTTCATTCTATTAAACTCTCCAATTTTAATATCTCAGATAAAAAAGAGCAGATAAAAAGATTTATTATAGCTTAAATTGTGAAAGAGCCTAACTACTGAATGCTCCAAAGCTTAAGAGAATTACGCCGCAAAAGTAGAGTAAAAGTTGACTTGTTGTTATAAGCAAAGTGCAACGATTATTATAACAAAATGCCTGTTCAAACAAGGCAAAACATGTCTCATGTTGTGAGGCACATTTAGCTTCAAAATTTTTACGAGTACATTGTATCTTCCTTAGTTTAAAAGTGTTTAAAATGTGTAACATAACTTTAAAATCAATTGCTCGAAGTATAACTTTTTTAGTACATTTTAATAATATTATATGAGTACATTTACCTTAAACTAACGAAAATATCGCAAACTCTAACCAGAATCTTGCAAGCCAATTTACGACCTAAAACCCCTCACTTTCCATACAACCCAGCCCCATTCTCAAAAAGCCCATCACAGAATCGACCACAAACGCTTTCACCACCTTCCTCGCAACCCGTCACACCTCCTCCCTCCCGCGACCACAAAGCTCGCCCCTCGACAAAGCGTCGCTCGCACTCTCGGCCACAAAGTCCTCGATATTACCAGCAAACAGACCAAACGAGCGGGCTTAATCTCGAGAGCTCCCCCTCTCTCTCTCTCTCTCTGCATTGCGAATGCGTGCAGGTGACGACGACGGACGGCGAGCCGCACGACGACAGCCTGGACCTGATAGACGTGCCGCCGGAGCTCTCGCCGCCGCCCGTGAACGACACCGTGGCGCATTCGACGCACCACCAGCAGCAGCACAGTAACGGAGGTGTTTCGGTGGCGGTGACCGCGCAGGTGTCCGTCGTGGTGACCTCGACGTCGCCGCAGCAGCAGCAGCATCAGCAGGTGAATAATACCGTGAGGACGCACGAGAATGGCCTGAGCACTTCGCAGGTGAGTACTAAGGGCGGAGGCTGCGTTGTGGTTAATTAATGCATTTTAAACGGGAGAAATGCATTTCGTAAGGGCACTTCCTGGTTGAACAGTTTTTATAAATTACATTTTGTTTTATTTCATACTTTTATTGAAAGTTAGCTTATGAATGAGTAGGTAAAATTTTTAAAAGTAATTTCTATGTGTCTGGATGTTGGAGTCAAGTGAGCTTACCAAGTTCCGGTGCAGGTATTTGCCCGTAAATGCGTTTTTCTCATTATCGCCATGGTAACTATTACAATTACTGATCAATTCTATAAATTTAAACGAGATTCTATTCGTAATTACACTAGTTCTGGAGAATAGATTAAAAGAGGATTTAAATAGGGAACTTGCATATGTTCCAGTTTAAACTGCCCAGACAGTCAATCGATATAAATTGTTATGGAAAAGTAATATTTGTCAATAAAGTTTTATTTTAAAGAGAATCTATTGAACTCCACGAGCTATAAACCCATATATACTACTCCAACGGACTTTTGTCATTTCGCTTTCCTCAATTCGGATAGGTGACTGTATTATGAAAGTTTATCCTCCGAAAGAGAAATTAATGCAAAAATAATATCCGAAAGAGAGGAATGTCTGAGCAAAGAAAAAGAATATATATTTTGAATGTAAATAAAAGATAAGAATAAGTTTTTATTAAGAAATAATGAAAAAATTATATAATAGCGTTTCGGCTACAGTACTTTGCCAGTGAGCCATCGTCAATGCAATGCTGGCAAATACCTATTACAAACGCTAAGTGATACTCCAGAGTTGGTCATATATATGGAATAGAAATGATAAATTTATGTATGGATACAAAAAACTTGCATCCATCTGGTGATAAATCCCGGAATTATAAGGCATATTTGTGTCCTAATGCCAAGTTATTATGAAAAGAAATTTCACTCGTGGAGTTCAATAGATTCTCTTTAAAATAATTAAATACCCAAAGAGCAATCAGTTTGCATTTTATACTTTCTTCCACTCGTGGAGTTCAATAGATTCTCTTTAAAATAATGAAATACCCAAAGAGAAATCAGTTTGCATTTTATACTTTCGTGCCTATTGTCAAGAAAGTGTAAAATGGAAATTTCTTTTCATAATAACTTGGCATTAGGACAGAAATATGCCTTATAGTTCCGGTTTTTATCACCAGATGGATGCAAGTTTTTTGTATCCATATATAAATTTATCATTTCTATTCCATATATATGACCAACTCTGGAGTGTTACTTAGTTTGATTTTGGAGTTAATGAGAAACAAAAAAATGTATAAATTATCTGCCGATTAAAATAGAAACTCATTATCACAGAAATTAATAATTGAGTTTTATGTTAAAAATAGTCTTTCAATCATAAAGTCACACGATTGAATATAAATAGAATCAAATAAAAAAATGCGAATTAATATTTTAAGAGTTCATAAATTCAGTTTGAATTATAAAAACAAACCTACCTATACAAACCTAATAAAATAATAAATTTAAATGGAATAAAAATTACTTCTAATTCTGTTGTATTCTTAAAAGATAAAATAGACAGAAATAAATACCATTAATTTCATTAAAAATGAATTATAATTATCTTTAAACCTTTAATTACTCAGCTGCACGGTATATAGTAATTTCCATTCTATTACGGTTTAACACCGCTTCGCCGCCTTAATTCCAACAATCAGAAATCAGAAACTCCGCGGTAGACTGACACAGCGTCGACATCAATATGTACCAAACAGGTGAACGGTTCGTCGTCGACGAGCGCAACGTCGACGATACTCCAGAATGGACACGGCGGCAACGGTGGCCCGACCCCGGCATCGGCGCCGACGTCGTCCTCGATCGCGAGCCTGGCCGCACCGGGCGGCACGGACAGTCCCGGGGCGCCGCCGCCCACGCCGATGATCGGCTCGCACCAGGAGTCGAGATTCACGTTCTCGGACCAGAGGATCAGGACGCCCGCGCTGCCGGATCTCAGGACCGCCGACTTCTTCAGGTGAGTGAGATGTTTCTCTTCTTTTTCCTTTATCCGTCTTTTGTCGTAGAAACGTGGCGAAAGAGTTTGCAAAGTATGTAGAGTAATGTGGACGCTCCTTAGAAAGACTAGTACGTGACAGTCTTTGTTGGGGAATCTGAAATTGATTGTTTTTGAAAGGAGGCTTCTTTAAGGAACTTGTATATTTCGAGAAATCTGAAATGTGGTAGTCTTTTTAAGGAGCGTTGATATAGTCAGTGATGGACAAAAAAGTACTTTCTTTTTCTTGCATTAAGTACAAAAAAATGTACTTAAATGAAACTATCCAGGTACTTTGCAATTATTCGGCGGATTCGTTTTAGAGGCTCGAATATTAAATTTGTTCAAAGTATGCGATGGATACTTTCTCGAATCCTCCAGTATCTGACCAAAGTATCCGACCAACATTTTCAGTGGATACTTTCAGAGAAAAAATATTTTGAGAAATCGCCAACTAGTTTGGGGAAACTTTAAACTAGCCTGCGGATTTTACAGGAAATTCTGTAGAAACTAGAGGTTAGTTTGGAGTTTTCCCAAACCATTTGGAGATTCTCCAGGACATTTTTTTCAGTCGTCCGGTACTCGAGTATACGAAAAAATACCCGTCGATCATTATTTCATGCATTTTTTAATAATAAATCTATCCAACATGGTCTTTAGATAGTCATTTTTATACTGCAAATTATTATTTCGCAGTTTATTTATATATTTCGTAAAAAAATGTATTTGAAAATATTTTGTGATCAGCCGATCTAAGGTTATATATAATATATATTTTGCAGAATTATAATTTATTATATATATATATATTTTCAATATATATATATATATATATATATATATATATATATATATATATATATATATATATATATATATATATATATATATATATATATATATATATATATATATATATATATATATATATATATATATATATACATATGCCATTTTTTATTACTGTTAATGTTTATTATTTATTATACGAATTTATTATTATTATTATTATTTATGTTTGTTATTTTTATACCATACCAAACATCCACATGACCGATTGATCTGTAAGATTACGTTTGGCATTGATGAAAGTATAGCATGATATCGTTATTTTGGTATTACTTGATACGTACGTTAAAATATAAATAATAATTTAGAGAGCTGTATTTTCGTAACGATTCCTAAAAAATTATCAGTATTTTAACATACTCAGTACTCTTTATTAATGTACTGAGCACTAAATTAGATCACAATAATCAAAAATTTAAAATTTCAATCTGGTTATAAACAATTCTAAATCTCAAATAAGTATCATTTTAAAACATCTAACCATGTAAAATATCACACATTTATTTACTCATTCATATAAATTTCGCGTGTTCCCACATCGCAATATTCACCCGAAACGAAATTTAAATATAAGGAAAATTGCAAAAATAAAATACATTAGGGAAAAAAATCCCCGGATCGAGAGAATCCACCGTAATAAAAAAAAGACAAGAGAAAGTAAAACCACCTCTCTTGCCGTCTGCGTATCATCGTCATCGGGACGAAGAACTGTCCTCAAATTTTTCCGCTCAGGCTCTTCCATATACCGGTTCTCTCTCTCTCTCTCTATCTATATCTCTCTCACTCTCTCTCACACTCTCTCTCCCTCTCCCGCTCGCTCACTTACTGTGCCCCTGCGCGACTGTACGATTTCGCTTTATTTTTCGTATATAAATTCGTTGACTCGGCTTCGCCTCGGGCCAAGAGACGGAAAGGACAATGCGGCGAGAAAAGGGAGAAGATATATACGCGGAGAAGGAAGAATCGTTGGTAAGAGTGGAATCTTTTTCCCTCGATATAGCCGTAAAAATATTTCTAATATCCACGGTATATTAAGACATGAAATAACTTTCTTAAATAATTTTATTTTTAAGCGATGCTGGAACTTTTGTATTCGCGAAGTTTCAGTCATTTGGAAAGGATTTCAATGGAAGAAAATATTGTTTGGGAGGTTATTTTTAAATTTAAAGTAAAATTGGGTCATTCGAGAATTTTTTAGAAACTTTTTCATTGTTTTCAGTTTTGTTTTTGTGAATACGTGCGTTGTCAGACCCTATTACGCAAATGCAGTTTCTTCGTATGGTCTGTACAGAAGTAGTGTTTCGTTTTTATTTATAGTTTTTTTATGATTGCACGTACGCGCGTCAACGGTATAAAAACTGTTTTCTTTTATACTGCAGGTATGACCCCGCAATAAAAATTGTCTATTTCAGCGGACGAGATCATAAAAAATCTATGCATTTCAATCGAAATAGATATCTATCTTACGCTACATTCGCAAAATGGTCGATTTTTACGATAAACAGCCATTGTACCTTAACCCCCTTGTGCTTTCTTGTAAATATTTGTATACAAGAATTATAAGTTACATGCACAGGTCCTGTAAACTAAGAACTTGATGTCTATATCTTTGGTAGTATAAATATATCAGGAGTCTAGTGACACATTGTTTACTACAAGATGATCAAGTTTAAATCGATCATGTTTTTACTTCTCGGATATTTTCAATGCTGAAAATATTCGCTAGAAATATGTTCGAATAATCTTAATTTTTATTAGTTTGTATGAATATTTTTACTGAAGTATCCTTAAATTGAACTTTCTAGGTTTAAAATCTACGTCACATCTGTATTAAAATCTATATTTTGATATTAAAATAGAAGTCTCCGAAACTTTAATACTTACGCGCATCTGGGACACAAAATGTTGATAAGTATTAAACTGTAAGTTTAGTTTTGGTGTAAAAAGTAAATTTCAAGTCTAAAAAATTAGTTTAAGGAAACTTTAGTAAAAAGATTCTTATTAATTTATAAGACATATCAAAAATTAAACGGACTAAGCACACTCTACATATTCAAACTGTACACTGTGCTAATATTCTACACGGAAAAATTGCATGCGGTAAATTTGTGCACAATGATTCTATACACCTAATTTTGATTCGAAATATACCGATTATAAATCTCCGCACGAAAAAATACTACACTACAATTTTCTACACGTAATTTTCGATGATATTGTATCAATTGGAAAGCCCCAGACCATCTATAATTCCATAAAAAACTAGGTATAGAAAATTGTTGTGTAATATTTTTTTGTGTAGAGATTTACAATCGATACATTTCCAATTAAAATTAGATGTAGAGAATTATTGCACACAAATTTGCCGTATACAATTTTTCCGCGTAGAATAACATCAGCATGTATAGTTTAAATGTGTAGAGTGTGCATAGTCCCAAATTAATTTATTAAAAAATCCTTCCAGCTATTATTATCTTGTTTCAAAAGATCCAAAGGATGCCAGCACTTTAGATTTAAACGTTTGAAATATCTCTCAAACTTTATAAAATTGATCAGTTATTTTAATAAATATACTGATGAAAGAATGAATTCCCTGAATCAATAAAACGTGTATCAATAAAATATTGCGAAACACACCGAAACATTTCGAGTAGTGAACCTCTATAAAGAACCTTAAAATCAAAGTTTAAGCGTTTGATCTACATTCTACGAGAGACAAACGATAGGTATCCTCCTGTACCTATAGCCTATAGATATTTATTTAGATATAAAGCATCGAGATATACTACCCCTATCTCGGAAGACCATAAACCCCAGAAAGCAAAAAAGGCGAAATGAAAAAAAAAACGAGGAAGAAGAAGAAGAGGAGGAAGACTCGGAGGCGACGAGTTCGTTGCGCCTCCTTGGCTCTTCCATCTTCTTCTCGACTGGCCGCAATCGATAAATTCGCCTTTTCAGCCGTTATATACGCCGCGCGAAAAAAAAGTAGGTGACGACGACGACGACGACCTGTCGAAATGCTGCGCTCATTGTGTCCCGCTCGCTTTCTCTATCTCTTCTTTTGAATATCTCGCTCAGCTCTCGCAATCCTCTTAAGGTATAGCTGTATAGAGCTCAAATCAGTTAAAAAGTTAAATTTATTTTATCACCATGTAATAAGATTATTTGTGCTTCAAAATGTAAATGGAAGGGTCCACGGGAGAATCGAGGAATGTCAAGTTTGTTCTTTTCACAGAAAAAAAAATATTATTTTGTAACTAAATTTATATTTTAGTATACTGTTTTTATTATTGTACACTATATTTTTGCAACAATAGTTTTCGTAAAAATGTAAAAACTTGACATTCTACCTTTTTCGAGTGGCTCCATCAATTATATTCGGAATCATTTAAATAAAAATTAACTTAATTAATAATCTAGTAACCCCCAAATGAATTGATTCACTAAAGTCTTTCATAACTATCATTAAAATCGAAACATGATATAAACTTTTGACTGAGTTGTACCACTAGATAGATAGATATACAGACAATACTGGGCACAAACTTACAATTGCTATACTTTTATAATTGGAAAGATATTTTTTTTATATGTCACATATAATTATTCTGTGTCACACACTACTTGTTTTTAAAACTTAAGTAAATTTTAGGAGCTATATATAAAAATATATCATTAATGTTAAATATAAAAATTTTAAAGTCAAATATTTCAATTTATTAAGTTTGAACTGTTTAATATAATATTACCACAAAGTCATAAACAAATTTCAAAAGATTCCTAAAAAATTCCATTTTCTCTAAAACTACGTTATAAGACGCGGAAATTCGTTTTACAGCCAGAAAATATATCCCTACCTATAAATCCGCGCATCGAGTAGTACACTTATAATTTTATGAAATTCAAAGATATTAGAGCCTTCCAGCTTTATGTAGCAATGATTAAGGCCCCGGAGCTGAAGGAATTTCAATTTTTTCCTTACTTACGTTACGAGATTCTCCAGTGATTCCCGTAGCTCAAGCGTTATTCGAGGCGAACCAAGTCTCCAAAGATATTCCTCTATTGATTTGGAAGTGGGTTACAGAAGAGAGAGAGGGCGAGTAAGTTTATGTTTGGATAGGTCGAATGAATTCCGCTGCCACGAAGAGTTTTTGGTAATCTGCTAATGGAATCGAGCGTGACAGCGGAAACGATTATCGCCGAGCGCTAGCGCAGCGCGCCGTGAAATGACGATCGCTTGAAACTTAAGGGATACTTACGTTTTCGATGTCTGGGTTCCTTTTCTTTTAATGCGAACAGACCGGTTGCTGCAGGTTGAATATCAATTTATGACTTTAATGGGTTTAGAATTGTGATGTGACTCGAGTAGGAGCTTAAATTATTTTGCAGAAATAAATTTGAGTTTATCGATTTAATTTATTCGGTTGAACTATATAGATACATTAATTTGATATAAAAGTTTTCTATACTTTAGTGTAATTACATCTCAGCCATACTTAATGGCTCTTGGTTTCAATTTGTGATCTTGATAAAATTTTATCAGAATTTTTATTATAATTTTAGTTTGGAATATGGATAGTAACAGCTTCATAACTTTCATGTTATCGATCAAATGAATATTTGGCAGTAACGAAAATTTATTGTAAAGCATTTTCATACTTCAGAAGATTGACTGTTTAATAAAGACACGAATATTACATCTATTTGAATTTAAGAAACCTGAATATTTATATTTAATCAATCAGTATTAGCATAATGTTTGTAATGTTTTATAAATTAAGGTACATGAAAATAATAATATAATAACAATCACACTCAATATTCCTTATAGATTTTCTTTTATTTTAGTCATGGGTCGATTATAGATCATAGAATCATTTACAAATTTATACATACATCATTTATCCACCCACACTCTTCTTTCTTAAAATGTCTTCTCTGCAATGCTCGTCTTCTTCTTTCTTCTGGTATACCGGTTATTAAAAAAGCGAGTTGACTCGATGATCGGGACGCAATACTTGATTAGATCTGTGTCCACCAAAGTTCCGAGAATCTTTATGGAAGCCTGAGCCTTGCCTCGTTTCTATGTGCACCGGCGTGTATAGTTGGCGACTCGCGGTGCCAGTAAGTAAAGGTGCTTACACCTCGAGATGAAAATTGCGAGTGTCTTTCGATTCATCTGCTCTCACATATCGGCACTGGCTATCCCCGCCTATAATTTTCTCCTTCTATCATTGCCTCTATTTCATCCTCTCTCTCCATATATATCGATTTAAGCCAGTATTGTACTATATTTGTACATTACATGTTATACAAGTATCAGTATTGCATTTATTTTTTACAGATATACTTGATCTATTGTGCTTATCTAATATATTTGATAGATTTAAAAGATGACCAGAAGTTATCGAAAGACCATAACGAAAATCTCAATCGCAAAATCAACGAATACATCTTACCTTCAACAATTCAAACGTTATACGAAACAAAATCATCAACGATCTACATTTCTTTTCCAACTCAACTAGTAGCCACGCAAAATAAACCTAAAACTCGTTGCACACTAAACCCCCGGGAATTGTCTGCTTTCGAATCCACAGCCAACCGGTGCGCGGCTCGGTGGACGCCGGCCAGCCGGATCCCCAGCAGATCAGCTCGATGTTGGCCCTCGTTGCCGCCAAGGACAAGCTGAGAAGCTACTCCCTCACCTCCGCGATCTCCAACAACAACAATCAGGGCTTCGCGACGCCGACCTCGACCGCGACGACGGGCCAGAGCAATAATCATCAGGCCTCGAGCAACGGCAGCGCGGCGAAGAGCAACGGCGAGAGGAGTCCAACCATGGATTCAAATAAGGTACGAGCATTTATTATGACATGCTCCGGGGAAATCTGAGTAGGATATAATGATACATAGTTATATAAAAATGTCATATACAGTTATAATCATGTTTTATATACGTTTCGTCTATAAGCATACATAATTGTATGGTTATATATTGATATATATATATATATATATATATATATATATGGTTATGTATAAATGGCTTTTTCCTGGGACACTCTTAAATATGACTCTTTTATGAAAGTATCAAAAATGATAAAATAAGAAGTAATTTTAATGTACATAAGCGGATATAATAATTGCATTGATAATTATGAACATTCTTGTTAACAAATTCATGAATATGAGTATTGTACGACAATAAATAACATTAATTTACATATATATTTACAAATAGCTTATATTGTAGCTTTCGACCTACAAATTTGAATTATCTATAAGTATTTTTTAATATTGATGCGTTTTTGATTGTATAGCAGTTTCATAAAGTGTATTATGTTTCAGATTATATTTTTATTAAATTTAGAAAGCTAACCTACTCGAATAATCTATAACCAATTTTATGCTTACTTTATTGTATATTAGATGCATTAATGCATACTTTATGAAAGATGTAGCTATGGGAAACAAAATCAAACAATTAAAGCGATATTTATATATAGAATATATGTTTCATAATAGAGACAGCAAGTATGGAACACCGAGACATCATACGATCGCACTGTTTCATAATACGTACAATTATATAGATCACTTCAGTTTTTTTAAGGCATTATCTATTTAAAATGATCTTGCCCTTCGAGTACCATTAAAAGTTACAAAAATGCAACCCCAAACTTCATTCGGTAATACCCGTGCCTTCTTCTACCTGTGTACAGTTGCCGAATTCCGGGAAGAACAACAACTCGTCGATCTCGGGCTCGTCGACGACGAGCTCGACGGGCGCGACGGCCAAGCCCAACATCAACGTCACGACCAATCCCCTGGACATGTCGCTGTGCACGCCCCAGGTCTCGGCCGCCAGTCAGAACAGCTCCGGCGCCGCGAGGCAGAGTCAGCGCGGCAGAGCCGCCGGTAAGTCCGCTGATTCTCTTTTTTTACGGGATTTTCTTTCTTTTACTTCTTTTTCGGGTGTATGTTTTTGATGCGGTACAGGGGAGATGTGTCTACACCGGAGGACCATTGTGCCTTTGTTTGTTTTTTCGGGTAGTTGTTACTACTATTTAATAGGGTGCCAAGTAAGATCAGTGGTTTTATATGTGTGTCTAATACCGGGCCACTTATTTTAATCCTCTGAAACCCACGTTGGATATTTTGGATACCGAGTCAATTTCCATGCTTAAGACATAACAATTAATTTTAAATAATGTCTTTTATACCACTCTAACTTCAAAATCACAACTTTGATATGATTTTTCGGCGCTCGTGGTATAAAATACGGTTTGAGACTAGTGCGTAAGTAGTTCCGCATCCGTGTCGAAATGTACTATTTATCATGAAACGTTTGATAAAGTAGAATGCCCACGGATTTATAGTATTTAACCCTCTAAGGTAGAACGTACAAAACCTGTATGATTGTTTGGAACTAAACGAAACATGAATTTAGAAAAAATTAAGTACCTTATGTGTAGAGAAAGTTGAGAAAAATGCGATCGAAAAAATAAAATCGCAAAAGTAAGTAGAAAAATCCCAGTATGGTTAGACATAACGTCGCCTGATGTATTGCGTTAAATGGGAAATATTCATAGATATTACTCTTTATAATTTTCCCTGCACTCTATGGGTCATTCTTTTTAATCTTGTGATCTCTAGACAATTGTGCTTGGTTTGATAGATTCTACCATCGGAACTGCTATTAACATTCTTCTTTGTGTGAAATTTTTGGTTTCCTGAATATACAACTTTATGAATAAAAGAGAAATTTAATCTGACCGGTATTAGGCTACAGACTTAAAAAAAGCTTTAAAAAATGTAATGCATTTATATTTTTGAAAAAAGACGTGGTTCTTTTAAATAAATTTAGTTTCAATATACATGTGCAGGTAGAAATTTATTTCTTACGTTCTTATCTTCCCAATCCTGAATTTTACTGCAAGGATTTCATATTACTGGGCAATGTCGAAAAAGCGTTTCTCCACGTAGGTTTGCTTAGTTGCTAATGAGCTCTTAACACTGTAAAAGTAAATGCTGCTGTCAATTGAAAAATACTCCAGCACATTGTTTCTGACATTACTATGTGTCCGATTATAGGCACATTTCCCCCTATTCTCGCGTTATGATTTATTTTGATACACTCGCAGCGATGCTATTCTGTGCTATTTTTAGAATTCATATATATATATATATATATATATATATATATATATATACATATGGGTCATTCTAATACTTTTCGAACATATCTTACGCACTCATATCAGGGATTTTGCTGGCGATTTTTTATATGAAAGTACTCAGCAAAATAAGCTCTCAAAACAATTTTTTACCACCTAAGGTCCCCTGTGCGATCTAGCAGAGTGTTCTGAATTTTCAAAAGTAGCCAAAAAACGGCTATTTTCAAAAATTTCGTGAGAACTCTAATTAATACCAATTTGAACATATATAAAGAAAAAGACTTCAATTTTTACGAACTTTAAGAAAAAGAATATTAGACCCCCTTGTAAGTTCAATGGGGCACCCCTATAGAGCTAAATATAAACCTAAAATTTTCCGTCTTTTATGTTATGTTTGGTCACTTGCCATTTACGAAATCGAAACGAATTCAGGTTTTCCGCATACGTAAAATGGCAAGCGACCAAACATAACTTAAGAAACGCAACATTTTAGGTTCATATTTATCTCTATAGAGGTGACCCATTAAATTTACAAGTGGGTCTAGTATTTTTTTTTCTTAACGTTCATAAAAAAAGAAAAGTTTTTTTTATACGTTCTAATTAGTATTAATGAGAGCTCCCACGAATTTTTCGAAAATAGCCATTTTTTGGACATTTTTTAAAATTCAGAACTAGATCGCACAAGAGACCTTAGGTGCTAAAAACTTTTTTGAGAGCTTATTACATGGTTTGTTTGGAAAGTATTAGAATGACCAATATATATATAAAATTTTAGGTTTATATACATATATATTATATATATATATATATATACATATATATATAAATATTGGTCATAATATATTCGAAGAGAATACAGTGTACTTACCAACTTTTGTTTTCGTGTTTCGGCTATTGTAGCTATACATAAATAAAGACTTTTTGTCGATACAATGGACTGCGCTCAGCTTGTAAGTGACAGCTTGACACGAGTTTGCGCGCGGTACATCGGCCGATGAATAATTTTCTAATTCGGAAGAGTGTTCTCGGGATGGATGTTTCAATGCGGAGTTTGTGTTTTAAGGTGCCTTCCGTGACGTTGAGGGGCAGATCGCTCGATTGTCTCTTGTGTTTAATGAGGCTATAATATATATAATACGGGATTGTCTGGTGAAGGGTTTAAAGTTGATTTGAATGGAGCTGAATACTCCAGAAATAGACTAAATTAAAAAGTATGTAACCGATAAATTAAAATGTATATATTATATATATATATATTATATTTTATAATGCGTATCATATCAAATATAATTTTATTTTAATTTATGTTTACACCATTACGTTTAAACAAATGCGACCTTAATTAATATCAAATGAACAATTGAAACATTCGTCCCGAATCTATCAAATATGATAATGCTTACAATATTGCATTATAGATGATATGTTTAAAAAATATTAAAAGTGCATAATGATTATAATATATATTTGTAATTATTTTATATATTTCGTTATTCTATCATCAGCATATACCTCTCCATATTTCTTTAAACTTCTCTGTTTTAACAACTAGTATAAAATGTTACTCCCAGTAGCATATGGCAAAATATAAAATAAAAACAGATCAACGAATATAAAAATAATGAGAAAAATATCGCAAACGAAGTAAAACTTTTAATTGGTATTGTTTACGATCCACACAAATTGATTAATTTGCTTATATTTTACCTTGTGTACCTTGTTCTGCAAAAATAAAAAATATTTATCAAATGGAATTTCGGCAATTATAATTATAAATAAAAGTTCATAATACAATGATTGTCTACATGCGATACAAATAAGTTTTTTTATCAAATTTATTAATATTGAATCAAAGATTTTGTTACAGTAATTTTTCTCACTACGATTTATTCTCATATCAAATCTTCCTAATAATAACAAAAGAAACAGACAAAGCAATGCATATAAAAGAAACAAAAGAAAACAAAAAAAAAGATAATGAGGAAAAGATGGCAACCGCAAGGAAATGAATTGATGTTCTTTCTTTCAGAATCTCATCCCCTCGTTTCGACCATTCATTCATGGGTCAGGCTCTTTTTCCCGTTTTGCGCAATAGGTACATAGACGAGCAGCGCTAAGAGGTTCCCCGAAAGTGGCACAAAACGAGAAAGAAAAATAAAATACAAGCTCTAAAAGAACCTCGACATGAAATAAAAACTGCAAAACGTACACACGCAAAAAGAGAGTGGAAAAGCACGTGCTTCGATTTTTTGTTACTTTTGTGCTCTTGCACACACATACACACGCGCGACCGCGATGAACTGAGGCTGCATTTTTCGGGGTGCTCTTGGCGTCGCACGTTAATCGTGCATAGAGCACGTACATGCAAACAAACAAGAATAAGCAACAAATGCAAAAAAAAGATATTGAGAAAACCATATTGTAAATACTTTTTAATAAAAACTTTTCGCGCAAATTTGTATTACAAAATTGAATTATGACTTTTATATGCCTTCTTATTTTTACGATATCTATCATGACTGTTACAATATATGTTGCGGCAAATACGATATTGTTTTCTCAGTGCAGCGTGTCTATATCGGCTCTTCTTACGAAGACTATCACGTTTCATTTTTTAACAAACTTGTCTGTCGGAAAACCAATATAAATACCAAAAAAAAGGTTCCAATCGAGTACAAAATGTATTAATAATACCGTAATTTTTCAACTTTGAAACTTATTTTTTTACGGTAACACACAACAAAGTTCTTCCCTTTTATTTTTATGTTTAAAAAACTGAATCGCTATAGTCCTCGTATGTAGCGTGGATATGAGCTTATATTAACTTTGTGTTTTGCGTTGCTTTGCTGTGAAGCGAGTGGCGATGCGCGAACATCGCTCCCATCCTTGTAAACTCTTCTTATAATAAGCTTCCGTGACTCGCGCATCTTCCTCTCACGGAACTTACTCGAGAGAAGGATGAATTGTGCATCAATGACACGGCAAAAAGTGAAGAGACGCGGCGCATCGCCGCTCGACGAAACACACACACTCACATACGTACATAGAAACACGCTCTTGCTGTATAGCTTCTTTTCTCAGCAGAGAGCAGGCTCTCTTGTCACTTCTACGCATGCAGTTTAATAGAGTGTCGCTTTAATTTTCAAAGTGAAGTAAAATTGATAACGGAGTTAGATCAATTTTGTAAAAGTCACATGAATGGATGGAATACTTTTTTTCTACTTTTACGTACCGTATAATATTTTTATTGTATGTGTTTTATATTGTTTAAATTTACGTAGGTTTAATCAATATTGCTTGCTCAAAGAGAAAGCTTTTTATTTAATGGCAAAAGTTAAAGCGAGACTATGTTAAAAGTGTATGTTTAGACGAGGCATCTGCTCTCTCCATGTATTGTGTTAGCTTTTCGATTTCATTACCATGACAATGTATCGAGAGTGAACTGTAGTTGTTTTTATTATGGGTTATTGAGGTTTGGGTCGAAGCTTTTAAACTTATTAGTTTACCTGTTTTAGGTGGGTCTCTGATCATAAATTTTAAATTATTATTATGGTGGGAATTATTACAGAAAACTTTTCAGCGAATTTAAATCAATTTGAGTCTATATTTATGAATTTATTATAGTTTATTACAGTTGTCTAAAAATTAATAAAATTATTATTAACGCGGGTTTGAATCCCCGTTAGTCCGATTCTTTTGGCGACAAAAACTTCTCGTAGATCCGGAATTGTCGATGGCGAAGATCTAACTCGATCCCGATCAATTTTTGTATCGTTCTTAAATCAAAGTAGAACGGGCAGCTATGCCCGTATAGAAATAAATAAATAAATAAATAAATAAATAAACAAGTACTTGAAATAATTATTTTTCAATACAAATTAAACTTTTTTAATGTGTCACAATGAGTCTTAGAACAAAATTTTAAGTTTACTTATCAATTTCTCATGCTCAGGAAGCATTTCATTACCAAGCATTATAATCAAGTCTTCGATAAAACCATTGACTGAAGATTAACATGGGTTATTTGACTCATTTTATGAAAAGTATCATCTTTTATGTACAAAATCAGTATATTAAACATTTATAAATAAATTTTATATACTAGGTAATTGAAAAAAAAAATATATATATATAATCGATAATGCAAGTATGAAAATCACTTAAATTGGGTAAAGAACACCCCGCGCAAATATTGGTTTTCTAGTTATAAAATCAATCGAATTGGAAAAGCAGATTATTTCAGTTTATTTCTAGATGTTCCAAATCCATGAAAAAAAAATTTTATTTGACAAAATAGCGTGAAACCGAAGAGATTCGACATACGACAAGTAGAAATAGACTATATATTGTCAGACATTCAATAATACAAGTAAAAAAACAGTAAACACACAAAATAATATCAATTCAAGTTTAAATTCAATATGTACTCCTACGCACTCTCTAAATCAAAAGGCTCGATTACCAAATGGTCACTGGGAAACTAGTCGCGAGAAAGTAATTCGAAAGCTCTTTCAAAAGGCCAACAGAGCTCGAAGCGAAAAGCTGAATAATTTCGCGTCTCTTTCATTTTAAAGCAAAAAAAGAAAAAAGTATCTAGCACAGATCGCTCTCGGTATGTTCCCCATCACATACACATACACATGCATACGCGCTCTCTCTTTCACGATTTTTCCTTTGACCACGCACGATCATCATCGCTCGTGCGTTTCCGAATGCATCGAATTATATACGCACTCAAAATCTAGGGGAGCGGGGGAAAGGCGACCAGTACATGTGTATGATATGATTTAACAGCTGCATGCACTCCAAACGCTAGAAAAGAGCTGCGTCGAACAAACGTTTCTCGCGTTTCTCTAGCTCGCTCCTTTTTTTACTTTACTTGTTTCCGCGCGTTCGACGAAGAGATTCTTATATCACGCGCTCGATTAATTTCCATTTGTCCTTCCTCTCTTTGTTTTCCGTATTCGTGCACGCGAGTTCGATTTAGTTTTTTTATTAACTGCGCACTGCTGCGTGATGCTTGCATTTTTTAAGCGCGTGCACGTTTTATGGCGCCTCGGAGTGTGCAGAATAATGCGAAAATATATACTAATTTAGATCTGAAGTGGATGTATTTTTCGTTTTCATTCAGTTCGCGATTGCACAATGGAAGGAATCGAGGTATGTGCGTCTGGATAAATTGCTCTACAACAATCAGTTTTCGTTCAATTTGGTGAATTATTTTTTAAATAAAAGTTAAAAGAATTTTATAAAAGTATACAGAGACAAATTGTTATTTAATATTTCTCATTTTCATTATATTTCTTTCTTTTAACTAAAGGAATGCGAAAAACAGGTACTTTTTATAAATTCGACTTTGAAAATATTTAATAGCACTCATCTTTGGAACATTTCTAATCTCTCGAATTGAAGCTAAACAATATGTTTTTAATTATATAAATCGTGAACATTCATATTGCAACTGACTGCTGAATTGTACTATTAATTTAAACGAAGTATACAAAAATTAATCAAACCGCAGGGAGGTTAGTATATACATAACCCGAAAGCTTGCTAAGTGCTTTATTAGGTTCAATTAGTTTGCAACAAGAGTATTAGGAGTTATAATATTACGGCGAAAGCAAAATAGTCAAGATAATTTTTTCTTTGCTAAGTAAGCATACACGAAGGATAAATTTAAAAATTAATTTTATCTAAAAATTATACTTAAAAAGTGGTTGCAATGATTTTATATGTAAAAGTAGAGGAATTAAAAGGTTACGAAGCTATAAACTATATTTAAACTGACTCTATTATTTTTAAATTAAACATAATTTTTAATTGTGTTTTTAACTATTTATAAATTGCCATAAAATTATTTTATTTATATATTCTGAAAGTGGAGCATACATAACTTTCTCTGTATAATTAATTTTAAAGTTTATCCATTTTATGCTTATTCACGAAGAAGAAGTGGTCATTAATATAATGGACATAGCACTTTAAATGCAAATTCATCTTAAAAGTATTTCTTTATATTTAATCTGTATTTTGTAGGTTTGTCAGCCATATTTGTTCGGACATATTACATTTTTAAAGTATGACTTCATATTTGCATTCTGCGTGACAAACGGCTCTCAGATTCAAACTTTCATCTTAAATTTCTGAGTATGACTCAAAATTTTAATTGACATGTATGACAATTAACGCTACGTACCTAATTATATTCAAATTATCAGCAGTACCAAACATTTGAAATTCCTTGGTTAAGAAAAAATAAAAAATGTAATATACAGAGAACTCTCAACACATGGCAACTGAATATGAGCGATATTCCACAAAAATTCAAAATTGTATACCTAATAAATAACTTGTTTATAATCTAAATATATTATTTAATATATCTTAGATTATACAAAACTTATCTGGCGAGTATATACGATATTGAATTTTTCTGGAAAACTACGAACATTGAGCGGCTAGATATCGAAAGTTCAATGTAAAATTGTTCATTAAAAACCAAAAGTTTGAACGCTGTAGATCAATTTGTCTAGGTATACCTCCGTTCATCCCACTCTGATAATATGTACACCGTGGTTGTTTTATTCGACGTGTAGATTTGAATTAGCTGAACAAAAAAAAATTGGCTTTTCCATTGTTGTCTCGCGCAGTAGCAACAACAACAGTAGCAGAGCAGCAGAACTGCACAGCAAAACGAGAGCAAGCTTTTTTTCTGCAACCCGCACAAGCAATTATTTTTTCGAATGTACTCGTCGCGCGAGTTCGCCGCGACTCCCGAACGCAATGGTTTTACTCGTCAGTCATGGGCAGATGCCGAGTGCATCTGATTTTTCAGTCGACCGGAATTTTCATGTATACACCTGATTTATCGCTGAGTTATCTTTGCTGCAAATTTACATTTTTTCAGTTGCCAAAACTAAAAGTATTTTATTCGTGCTTCAGGCAATTAATTTCGTAGGTTTCATAAAAAAAATTGTTTTTTCTTTTTTGCTGCAAACATCTGATAAACTTTTCAGTTGCTCGACATAATTAACAATAACGTTGATTGTGAAGAAAGATTTTCTTATTGAATGTATATAAATCATAGTCGAACAAAGATATGTGTATTTTGAGGTTACTTATTTTATTTTTGAGACTGAGAAATACGAGAGGATCGATTTGGAAAGATCAAGAATCAAGGCATTCCTTCGATCGCGCGCTCACAAGCGTTTGTTATGCATTCAGCATAATCATTCTGATTGGGAATGCGCTTGCAAGAATTGGTATAATACACACGAATTGAACACGCTTTGTTCTCTATTTAGTGGACTTTTAGCCAAATGCAAAATTTTATATGCAAGGTAGCCAAAGCTTTTCTTCAATCGAACTTTTCATTGTCTGCTAAAATTAAACGAACAGAACCGATGATCACGCATTTTGTTTCGTACACTGCGAAATTACGATAGGGAGTACACGAATGGAAAATAAAAAGTGACAGATTCAATTGTAAATTTTTGATTATAATTCTCTTTCAAGAATATTTAAAGCTTCATGAACGACTTATTGGTATATTAGTTATTCAAAACATACAATTTTATCTTATTTTCAATGTGTATTAGTATAAAGATATATTGTCACGATTTTATATAAATGTTTTATCAACGCTGGAAAATGATAATGCTATATTTGTTTTTACATTTCGATTGTTTCATCTACTTCTGAAAAATCTTTTTCTCTATAAATATTAAGCAACAATGAAAATAATTTTTTGTATAATTCATTTTTTATAATTTATAATTGAAACATTATTTAAATTAAAAACATGGTGACCACAGACATAAGTGTTATGAACTTCGAATTCTGTGATAATTTCTTTACACTGTATATATAAGATAAAAACAACAAAATGTTAAAATAAGAATTTTAAAAGTAAAAAGCAGACCACAAGTTAAAATTACATACTATGATATAAAATAATCTTTTCTTTTGTTCACTGATTTATTATAATCCAATCGATAACTCTACAGTACTTTAGCCGCAATTATCAATGTTTGTATCTTAAAACTAATTTATCCTCCAACTTCACTAACCAGTCTGAAACAAACAGTCGTAAAAAGTTTCTGTACTGAGAATCCAGTTAGTTTCAGGGTTACAGAAAAAAACAACATGATAAGTGTTTATAGAATATATTGGCTAAAAGCACGAAACCAGACGAAATTCCTCCCACAAATATTCGTTGTCTTATCTCTCAAGGCAATAGTCTATATTGAAAGCAAATAAATCCCTTTATCGATAAGACCACGTACGTTCGAGGATCGACGTTTTCGCTACTTTTTTGCGACAATGAAATTAATCAAGTTAATCGAAAGAGCACTTTGAATGTTACGTACAACTGTTTCATTAGATTTGTGTGTTTCCAAGGAGTTTTACTAGTTTCACATATGCACCTGTGCCCGTGGACACCTTTCTTGTTTTATAAATAATTATTTTCACTTAAAAGGCAAAATTAATTCTTAAAAAAAAAACTAAAGATTCATTTATCAATGATATTTTGTAGAATAGTTGATTCGATAATGATTTTATTTATGAACTATTTTAACGTTTTGTTATTCTTCAGAGATTGCTTGTTTTATTATAAAAATATTGATACATGAATTTTTAATCGCCTCTTTAAGACTTAACGATGCTTTAAACTCATAAATCAACTTTGTGTGTAAATATTCTCTGCAAAAAGAAATATTTCAGAGTAGCGAAGCAATGTCACGGAATGCATCACGAAATAAAAACCAAAAAGTCCCCAGTCAAAAAAAGGCCAAATCAAAATCAGCAAACATATATCAATATAAAAACACATAAGCGTGCTCACAATCTTTGATATCACACCAAAGCACAAAATATATAAGCGTTGACTTCTCGTATACATATCGAAAGTATCAGCTATATATAACTATATATACGTAATATACATACTATGCACGAATTTTCTTTCGTCGGCCTCCCGCGACGCGCGAGGCGCGATTCGCTCTGTCTTTCCGTCTCTCTTTCCCAACGTCTCAAGGATCCCACCACTACCGCGAAACCTACAACAGAACGAAACGCAGGTGTGGAGCAAGAAAAAAAAAAAAACGCCGAGAATCCTTATACGAGTGCGCGATAGACTTTCGGACGGGTATTACGAGTCGGCCGCACGCGAGCTAACGCAGTAAACTAGCCAAACTCGAACGGTATACCGGGCGAATTGCGCCTCCCCGCTCCCGCAGGCAAGGCCAACACCTTAGAGCCTCTGTATACTGTCTATCTCGAGTTCGAGGACGAGCTCGTGCACGGTTAAAAGGATTGCTTGAATTTTTCGTTCTCGAAGCGAGTAACGAAGATGCGATTTTCGGATATTGTCCAAAATTATGTATTTGTACTGGAAATGAAAATAGGTTACTTTGTTGGGTTGGGAAACATTTTTACTTGATACAAGGAGCACGTGAAGGAAATAAGAAATTCACTATCACGGACCCAGTTTTTGATCAGCTGAAAGTAATCCCTGACCAGCCCTTTGTTTCATTAGAAGTAAATTTTACTTTAACTTTTTCAAATTTAAATACACATTTTTAGGTATGTCTGATTTGAGAAATATTGTGATATTTGAAAAGTAAAAATTCTAATAATCAATCTAAAGTTGAAAACTTAAATCTTGTTATTACTTTACATTGTTATAATTTTACATAAAAAGTTTAATCAAACAATAAAAAGGGTATAAAGGTGAGAACTGTTGTCTTTATAAAGATACTTTATGATAAAAAAAGTAGATTTCAAACTGCCACGAAAAGTAGCATATTTCAGCACTTGCAACAAAGAGTAGCACATTTGAAAATCTGCCACGATTACTAGCACACTTCGCCGTTCTCCCATGAAGACTAGCACAACTTGTCGTTTTCCTACTAAGACTAGCACATTTTGCAATTCTGCCTCGAAGACTAGCACTTTTCTTCTAGAATATGTAAATTTAAGTTGTACTGATAAACTCTCGGTGAATTGGGTTGATTCTTTTTTTATCGAGTTCTGGCCGTGTACTAGACCATTTTGGTACTCAAAAAATTATTGATTTACCCGAGAAAATCAAGCTATCCGAATAAATAAAAGTAGCCTGAAAAAATCAGGCGGCAGAAAATCGCCAAATGTGCTAGTCTTCATGGCAAAATCCTGAAAAGTGCTAGTCTTCGTGGGAAAATTGCGAAATATGCTAGTCTTCGTGAGAAAATTGCGAAATGTGCTAGTCTTCGTGGGAGATTTCCAAATGTGCTACTCTTCGTGACAATCGCCGCAAACGTGCTAGTCTTTATACGGGCCATCGATTTAATATAAACCAACTGGTATTAAAGTGCTAAATTACACTAAGCAGTAATATCATAATATTTTTCAAATCATTCACATTTTATCATTATTTCTTGTCATAAAGTAATTTTATTAAACAAATTTGAGACAACAGTTTATGTAAACAAAATTATTAGGCATCCCGATCAAGAATGAGGTCCGTTAGGGTACTCCTCCTGAGTGACCACACAATATTTTGAGGTTATGTCAACATAAAAGTACTAAAATTACTTACAGCATAAAACAAAAACATTACTCGTAATTACTCGCTTACTCTTATCATCAGAAAAATAAAATGTCTCTCCAATTCCTGCCATTTAACTTCATTCAAACTATATATCGTCGCGCAAGCAATCCTTTCTGCCGTGCATTCTTATTTTAGCTTCCACCCACCAACCTGCCGCGCATACTAATCAGGAAAAATTCTCCTCCCCTGTCTTCCCTCCTCTTTTCCTCTTCTGTGTTCTCGCGAAAGGTGGCAACACCGCGGGCGGCAAAAGGACGGCCCAGGCGACGATCGTCGTCCAGCAGCCGTCCCTGTCGCTGGACGCGCCCGCCGCCACGATACTGCTGAGGCCCGCGGACGCGGACGCGCGCCGACGCGAGGAGAACATGCGACAGCTGCTCGACGTGGCGAACACCCTCACGCTGCAGGAGATCCACGACTTCGAGAGGATGTGAGTACAGCGAGAGCTGAATCATGTTTGATCTTTGTGTATGTATATAAGGTGGGTGTGGGGGAGGAATCTCGGGGAAAATGGTTCATGTGGAATTGTGGATGATGGTTCCTCTGTCCTGGAAAATGGGTTAGTGCGATCTTGTAAGTCTGGTGATGGGCTATGAGTATCTTAAGTCAGTGCAGTCAGAATATTTGTATGGCATGATGACCTTATGTGATGTCATGTCAGAGGACCACCATATAGTTGTGCTGTGAGCGTCATAAAATTGTCATGACATCGTCATGACCTCTACGGCGTCTTAATTTTATGACGTCATGAGTTATGACACAACTCTACTTGTAATCATTTTCACAAAAGTGTACGTATAACCTAGTGTAAGTGATAAAGAGGCATGCAAAGCGTGCTACGAACTTCTAATAGATTATATGTAAAAGCACAATATCATAATATATAACTATATAATATTACCATGTATGTATAAAAGAATATTTCGGGAGCGTGTAAAGACATATGCTAACAGTACATAAAATGAATTTTTGGACTATAAAATATATTTACATACAATAATTATTGTGCATTCGTATGGAATTTCATAAAATCATATATATTCACATGTTCTCCATCATTTACGATTGTATATAATCAATAAACATACATTACACGTTGAACTAAAAAATGTAAAAAGCTTTTAGATAGCATATGTTCAAATATGATTGTATGCAATTGAGCACCCTTTTATTTAAATATAATTTATAGTACATTATTATACATGCAAGTATAATGTAATTGTCAAAAATGTTCTTTTGAGTATATATGCCAATATATAGTAACATGTTGTGATATATATGATTCGCCATATTGGGAAGATTGAAAATCGATGCTTAATCGTAAGAAAGTCATTCTCTATAAACGGGCAAAAAATCGATTTTTGTTTTTGCTTTAATTTATACATATCCATCTAAAGAGCATATCCCCAAAGTCAAGGGCCAAAATCCTAAGTTACATGAAGCTACAGGTATTTGACTATGTGCGTCAAGCAATAGTTAGCATTTACACGCGTTTCTCTCGAAACGACATTTTTAAATTGGCGAACACGATATGATTTTTTGAGATTTATTGAGATAACTCAATAAATTTTTAACCAATCAGTTTGATTTTTTTACATGTATAACATTAAATTATGTGGGTACTAAACCTATAATATCTTAAGAATTATAACATTCTATATATTTTATTACATAATAAAAGCTGTTTTTTTTTCACCTCTATTATTGTCATCTATACGGAATGCCCCCCTTAATGGAATTGAGTTGGAGTTAGTAGGGACAATCATTGTTGCTCACATTTATCATTTTAGGACTCAAGTAGTGATCAAGTTGAAAAAGATCATATTTTATTTAATTATCTTAAATTGATCTGAAAGTAGAAAATAGACGCTTAAAAGTCAGACGACAAAACTCGTAAATATAATTTTCAGGCTAAATGTAACCTGGTGAATACATTTTTTAAGGATATGCTCCTGGACCCAATTATGATAGGTCTTATTTGACTCCTTTTGACCCAATGAATAATAGCACTGTCAAAAAACTACGATATTAGATCTGAATATTCTGAAAAAGGTTTGAATTCTATATATTTCATTTTTAAATCACAGAAAAAAGAGTTACAGAGTTTTTACCTTGGGATGAATATTAATTATAGAATCATCATACGTCGCTTGACTACAAATTTTACGAATCATGCAGTTACAAAAGTATTAAATTATAATACCATTCTCTGACGTATAAATTTTAATTAATTCAAATTTAATTGTAATTATCCAATAACAGTAACCGAGTATAGACTAATTGTTATAAATCTAAATTGAACATCAAATTAAATAATTCAATACATAAGTTGACTATAGCTGTTCTATGAAGATTAATCCGTATTGAACGGCATCTACATACATACAGCTATAGCTCTGCCTATGGTGAATGAATTTCAATTATAGAGAAATGCTAGCTATGATGTAATTATTTTGATCACGATGAAATTATTTTGTGTAAGAGCATAGGTTTAGCAAGGGATAATAAACTGTAATTAATAATTTGATGTGAATTACGCGCTTCAAACTCAAAATCAGGAATTTAATTAAGTACTGTCCCAACAATAGAAATTTTAACAGCTTCCTTTAACTAATCAGTAAGTGTCAACTTAGTTAAACTGGACGTACGCGCTATATAACCGCAAATTACTTAACTTTACGAAATCAAACCAGAAATTATTTAATTTACTACAGCTTCTAATTCGTACGAAAATGAAATAGCGTTTTATCGGTATGACTTCAAATCCGTATAAGAATAATAATATGCGTATAAGCCAACTCGACGAAGTAAAAACATGCTTTATCATGGTTTCCGAAAACTGCGCAGTTTGAAGGCTTTTTGCGCGCGCGCCTCATTCAACTGAAGGGTGTGAATGACATTGTTTATAGACACACCCAGCGAAGAATTGGGTCAAGCGTTTAGGACTGTCCTCGTGAAATATGAAATGGGAAAACTTTTTTTTTCAAATTTGCTTTGCAAAGTAGAGAAAATGTCCATGAATAGGATACATTTTATGTATTCGACCTTGCGGGTGATGAGTAATTTTCCAGTTTTTAATCTGACTGTAGTAATTTGCAGGCTTGTTAACGAGATGAAAAAAAAATCGAGATAAATTCTCTTGAGAACTACGTGAATCATTTTTTTTAAATTACAATTTTATGCGGATGTCTGTATTTCACAGAGCAGATGTTATGATAAATAAAAGAAATTTAAAGAATTCTTATAAGGAGAATTTAAATATATGTATATGTTTAATTTTAAATTTACTTGTTCTTCTTAATTAATGTCAGTTTTTAGAGATAATACTTTAGAATAACGTGTTTATTTAATACAGTCTGTAGCTGAGTAATTCTGTAATTATATATTTATGAAAAGAGGGCTCGTATCTCTGCATAAAACACCGTGTAAACAAGGCCATCGTGAAAATTAAAGGGTGTCTAAAAACGACGTCGTTATATCTCATAAAAATACAAATTTAAAATGTCATGTTTGAAACCTTCTTGTAAATTAAAATATAATTATATTTTGTAAACCCTATGCTAAATTATCGTACTTTTTTCCTTTGCGATATGAATGTATTAAACATTTAAAATTTACTTTTGACTTACAATATAAAGATTAAAAAAAAAACACTTTAAAAATCCTGCAATTTAAAATATAATTTTGTGTAAAATAAATTAAAATACAGTCAAATGACAAATTTAATATTACTTACATAAATTCATTCATTTACATCATGCTATCCAAATGTACAACCTCAATTTTGATCATTAAAACTTTAATTAAATCCAAGTTTTAAATTCTTTTCCGAAATTAAATAAGTAATTCAAATTAAACATTCAACAACCCAAACAAAATTTTCACCCACATCCAAAATTAATGAACAAATCCGCTCTCTCGCATCTAAAATTTATGTTCATCCCAGTCGCAAGCCGTCGCAGAGCTTTCCTGCCTCGCATTTTAATAAACAATCGAGCGTGCGATGGTGCCGGTAAATACTAAACTCCAGCTCCCTCGATGAGCAAGGTCAAAGGAATTGTACATGATTGAGGTGGTTGTATCGTTTTTAATTGACCTTCAGAAAAAAATATTATGTGAAAGCTTGCAAAGATTTCATAGCGTAGATATTAAAGTATACATATTATAGGAAGGTGCTGAAAGAAATTGAAGAAAATTGTTTGAATGAAATCGCAACGCAATTTTGTTAAAGCTATTTTTTCCAATAACGTTGAATATTCATCTTTAATATACTTTATTATTCACACTATAGATTCTTTACAATATTTTATAATACATTTATTCTTATAGTCAATTATAGAAATGATACAACCACTTTAAGTGAGAGCGATTTGCTCAAGGTACACACTCCAAGTCTCTCGCTGTTCAAGTCGAAAGAAGAGAAAAAAAAGAATAAGAAAGAAAGAAAGAAAGAAAATACCGCCGCACCTAGCGCCGCTAGTTTATTGAGACAAGCGCCAAGTGTATATGGGGGAAGCCCGCGTCGAAGAGAGAGAACGAAAGCAGACCTTTAAACCGTGTTGAGGGGAACCTCGAGAAGGGAAAACTCTTGATTCCCAGGGATTATACGAAACACCCTTTACTCCTTATCTGTGATTTACCTTGCTTTGCTTTTCGCTATTTCACGCTCAAGGTTGTCTGCGAGTCTGTCGTTCCATTAAAGACTGACTAATTCTTTTAAGTGACGTTGCAACGATTATTTAAATTACATGAAGAGGGCTTAATCTTTCCTTTTGAAGGTGTCGGAAAGATGTATTAGGTCACTTAACATAATGAATTAGCATTTGAATATTTTAATATTAAAATATGTAGCTAATTGTATGGGAAATTTGTTATCACCACTTTGTAAGAGATTTGACTTTGCATAAAGATAGATAATTATTGTACAATTAAGTTGCATCTAAGAACAAACGTGCAGAATTTATTTTTAACTTAAAGTGCCATGTTTGAAGCGAAGTAGCCTTCATATAAATTATGCCGAAGGAATTAAACGATTGCTCGCCGCGAATCGTTCCATTAAGGATTGGCTAATTCTTTAATTGAAGTTGTTACAATTATCTTTTATTTAAATCACACAATGGTTACATATTTTCTTTTATAAGAAACCGGAAAATAGAATAAACAAACTTTTTTCTGACCACTTAATTATACAAGTTCATGCATATTATAAAGGCGTTCATAACTTTCTATCACATTGCACATATCTATTCTAGATTCAGTAATTCAATATTTCTAGATTCAGTAATTTAAACTAGAAAATAATAAACACCATCACATTAAATTCGCTCTTAACGATAGCACCCAACTGTCCAACAAGCCTATGAAATTAACAACTTCATTCACAAACAGAAATTTCTGCCGATATCTCTACCCACTAATCATCGCCTCACATTCATCGCCCACATTCTAACCACTCAGAAAAAAAGTCTCGCCAGTTCTTATCAGTCATCGATCGGGCGTACACCTACAAAATCGAATTCAAAGGTGAAAACAATTAGTCGGCCGTAAAATATACATTACACCTTGTCTGCGCACATCTGCCGCGTCTATAGCCGAGCGTCGATACGCCTAATTTTCCGAATGGTCTTTTTTCTTCGTGCCCAGAGCGAAAGAGAGAGAGACGTTGATGAATGGCGGTGCGTATATATATCAACACGACACTGAGCGAGCGCGATAACGTCAAGGCGATGGTCAGCGTCGTTAAAGGCGCTTATAAACGCCGCTCCGAGGTACAGCGAGAGCCGCCGGCCGCTATGTTCACGTCGCAACTTTCATTTCTCTGGAATAGTAGCTGCTGCTCGGCTACTTTTGTGATCTTTTTTTTCAACTACGTTCGGAGGTGTGGTCATTTTTCTCTGGGTTCATCTGCTTTTATAGTTTATAGCGCGATATTTTTGGATTTTAAACGATTCTGCGCGTGGTAGGATGTATTTAGTAGATTTATTTTTGTACGAAGGCGAGAGAAATTGCAGTGAAAATTTACCAGTGAGGTATATAGTCATTTGGTCGTAGACTGCGGGTGCACAACAAATTATTATACTTTCTAGCAAGTTTTATTAAATTTAAAGATAATTTTAATGTATAAATAGTTTTACTGCGATTTTTACGAAAATTTTACTAAAAAATATAGTTTCTTTGGATTATGTTTCTGGTGGAAATTCGAAAATTATTTGTGAAATTCACTATACAGTTTCTCTTCATGTAGTTTGTTTGATATTTTTAATATTTTTTAATTTAAGTCTTTAGATAATTGTAATGACACTACCTTTAGTTAATAATCTGAGTTGATGGACGTAGTCTACTCTCTTAGGCCAAAAAGTAAACATATGGTAAAAAGTAGTGCTCCTGATTCTATGCATATCCTTTGATGCTCCAACAGTTTTTGTTTAATGTCTCTTACGGTATGTCAATTATTCGTGTTTCTTTCTTTCTTTCTCTCTTTCTTTCTTAAAATTTTTTATAAAATTAATACAAAAATAAATATATAAATAATTATACTAAAACTAAAATATTTCAATGATTTGAACAACCCAAATTTTTTACCAAATACATACATACCGTTTATTAAATAATGACGCATATAAAATAATGAATTTACAGACTACATTCTTTCAAAATCCTTTTGCAAAATCCATTTTTTAACAGAATAAATCGCACTCTGGACTTCGTATATAAATAAAAAAATCTATTTCGAAATTTAATCTCTTAAATATTATATATATACCCGTCATGTATGTGCATATGGTAGAACAAGGGACATTTTAAAAAATGAATTTTTCCTCATCCTGCCGTTTAGAAAATTAAACTATACAGAGCTTACACAATATAATCCAATAGCATTGAAATAATTACTAATCACTTTACGCGTTATGAAACTTTATTTAAAATAAGAAAAATCCTATTTCTACCCTGCGGTTAACGCATGAAGCCTTGTAATTGATTTTCGCCGAGCTAGCAACATAATAATGGCGATTGTCGCAGTATATTTTCATTATGCCTTAATCCTCCCCTGACAATCAAAATGTAATAAAAACTCGCTCATTCATTGTCCGTCGTCTCGCTCCATCTCGCAGCCATCATCTGCACTCTACCATCTCTCTTTCTCTCGATTTTCCTATTTTTACCCACACGTGCACAACGCCCCGTTTATAACCTGTCCGTCAATTTCTTATACGTACGCGCGTCAGGTAAAACAAGCTTTTTTCTGCCTTTTTATGGCTCATAGTCGCTCATATTCTCTCCCGGTTACCTTTTCCCTCCATATTTATCTTTTTATCGGAGCTCTTCTGCTCTATACTGCCTCGCACCTGCTGGGACAATATGTTTAAACGTGTTTAAGTATTTTCAGATAGTTTTTGGTTAATGGCCCGTGAGTGAGAATTATTGAATACCTGTTCATTGTACTATGATATTATGAATACATACTGCATTATTGATGCAGGACCAGAATGTTATCTTCTTGACTATCGACCTTATAATAAATCTGAAATTATAACATTGCGATTCAGTATAGCCGATACTTTTATACTTTATTTTTCATATTAATTATTAAATAGGATTAGTCAATGTTGACAATAAAATTAAAGGAATATACACCAAAAATACTCAACATTAAAAGTAATATTTTTCATATCTTTAATTATTCTATTAATTAGAATTTTTAAATTATTGCTTTTAGGTTTCTATTTTGTAGGTGTCATAAAATTATGTCACGTTAACATTCTTGGTAAATAGATCCTGAAAGTATAAATAAAAAGTCTATTGCTTGTGATGAGATTATGCAAGGTATCTACAGTTCTAACTCGATTTTTGGAAGGGATTTTGTGACGAAAATAATCTTGCAAATCTGGGCACGTAAAATTCACGACTCATGTACAAATCGTGCGATCTGAATACCTTATGCATGAGGGAACTATAGAATAGCAGAATCGTGGAATAAAATAGCTCATTGAACTTTTAGAAATGTCTATTTTTCCAAGATAGCATTCAAGGCATCTAATTTGAGTTTTTCATTATATTAGAAGCATTATGTTTGGTGGGAATTTTTATGTCTCATGTTATACTTTATGTGATACGTTATTAAAAAATAAAGAACCTAAGATGTTGAAATGATATACTCTAGCGCAGGTTATCAGCCATCACCTCGCATGAAGTTTTAAAGTGCTTCAATTCCCTGTCATCGCTCTTTTATATGGGATGGCTTAATGTTATTACGACGCGAGGGCCACCCTACGTTTTTTTTCCAGCTTTTTGCGCTCGACTAGCAATTTCAATGTTATATACACACATATGCTTAGTGCTTTGTTTATCTAAAGAAATATATTACGTTACGTTATCTAATAAAAAGCATTCATTTCCAGAAAGCTACTTAAATTTCGTAAATTAACATGGATTGTGTTGCAGTTTTGTTTAGTGACAAAATAATGAAGCTTGTATCAAACAATTTTATTAAATTGCTAAAGTTTATAAATTACAGAAAAAAACTTTAGTTAATTGTTTTGAACTATAATGTTACGTTATACATTAAATAACAAAAATGTAAAAAAATCTTTTGAATTTAAAAGAAACTTTTAGAAAATATTAAAAAAATGGAATCGTTTTTATTTCGATGCATAAAAAGGGGCCCTTTATCCATTTTCAATACTATTCATTTCCAGAAAACAATATCAAACATTTTTACGGTATCGAAAAAGTTTCTGAATTACAAAAGAATACTTTCGTTATTTTTTTAACTATAATGTTGCGTTATACAATAAATAACAAAAAAGTAGTAATAATCTTCTAAATTCCAAACAATCTCGGCTACACCTTCCTTCCAACTCATCAAATCTCAAAATCCCACGAACCGCTACTGTTCTCCTCTGAGGGCCAACAATAAACTTTGTTCATCTGTTCTCTCTTTTTCCGGCTTACCGCTCATAGCCTGCCCATACATACACACATGCACTCACACACACATGCACACACATGCACTCACACACATACACACACACGCACGCACGCACGCACGCACGCACGCACGCACGCACGCACGCACGCACGCACGCACGCACACACACACACACACACACACACACACACACACACACACACACACACACACACGTCGTCCTAATTCCTTCGATTTAATCTCGGCCGTTACACTGCACGAGTTGCAAACTCCGCAGCCCCAGTTTTGTCCATCCCTCTCTCTCTCGCTCTCGCGCTCGCTCTGCTTCACCCCTATAGCTTTGTTTCTTCGCGAGTCCCGCGAGGCTCTCCGCTAATCGCGCGGTCAACAATTAACCGATCGTCTAATTTGCGCGGGCGACGCGCCACTGCAGCGGCTGCAGCTGGTGTATGCACGAGCCTTGGGTTAGGACAGATCGATGCGCTAGAGAATGCAGTTTGAGTATAGTGATACCACGCGAATTTCAACTACTTGGGATCGAAAAATCCCTCGTGCATTTTAATTTGTGTACGATTCTTTTCTTAAGAATATATTGTTTGAATATACTGTATTAAAACTAGAAGCATTTTGCATAGCTCATGAGTCAATACAGAAACTTCTAATGCATACAAATCACTTAGAACAACTGTTTATAACCTAAAACCTAAACTACGTATTTCTATCAAATACTTGAATATTCATACTTTGTCAGATCTAATAGCACCGGGGTAGTAGTGGCTCAAAGCAGATAAGCAAATGTAACTCAAATTGCTGCATCTGTTGATGGGATAACTCTCATAGGGCTACTCTAGGACCATTCTATATTAATTCAATCAGATGTTTATTCTATCGAGTCTACGTAGTGAATGTTTGAGGAGTCTTAATGTCCACATTAAACATGAAGAAATCGACGATATTTTTAAATTTATTCTACGTATTAATTTGTACGATGTAGGCTCAATACGTGATATTTTTCAATTCAAGTAAGTGGTATTTTTTTGCTTCAAATAATAAAAACTAAAGTGTTTCAGGTTGTACTCTGTACAATACGTCTGAAATATTAGTTTTTCAGTTAAAATTAATAGTAATTCATGGTTTTAAATACTTTCTATTCTTAATTTTAAGGTTAGTCAATCAATCAAAAATACCTGATTTATCAATATAAGCCATGGTAAAGTTAAATTAACCCTCTGTCGCAGTATCCCAAGATATCTCGTCCAAATGAGGTTTTTACCGTAGCCAGAAGGACGAGATATCTCTTCCTGACATTTTTGGTACCCTTTTAGAGTACATGCGACCACGCAAATTGAGGTTGACAATTTGGTCTTTATGATAAGCTAGGTTCGATTTTTGACTTTTACGCGATTCCGAAAACATAAAGAGGATGTTATCCAATTCCAAAATGTCGAATAAAACGCTAACGCAGGGCGGTTAAATTGATTGTAAAAAAAGATTAATGTTTTTTTTGATTGCACAGAATGAAATGGAATTTACGAATATATTGCATTCGCAAAAACACTGAATTATTTTCCTATTAATTCAATTTTCTTCAATCATATGTACATAATGAATCAACTTGCAAATATATTGCAATGACAAAAAACAATTAAACTTTATTTTATAGTTGATAAAATTTAAATTGAGCATGGATATTTTAATTGAGTATTTCCGTAGATTCGATAAATTCAAAATTGAAAAAAGTGTTTTGCACGATAAATTACTGTCAATTGTAAATGAAAAACTAATTTTTTTGCTAAACACTAATAACTGTCAATACGACCAGAATTTTAATATTGTTAGTAATCAAATAAAACGACCGTCAGCTTTTTTATACTTTAATATCTTTAAAAAAATATAGTATAATGAATAAAGATAACACTTATGAGCGAATTTGACTTAAATAAAAGATTTCCGGTGCACGATAGTTAAAACTATTTTCTGTATGAATTTAATCTAGTGTTTTAATTTGAAAAGTATATTCCGGAAACATTAATGGGAAACCTCTCATAATTCTTGTATCGTTTTTAAGACAATGCATCAGAGTTAAATTTCCGTTTCAGGATCGCTTTACTTATGGGAAATGAAGAGTATATCACTTTAATTGTTATCGGAATCAAAAATAAATATAATCACGTAATTCTATACTGATGCATATTTTTTTAGAAAAACGAGATTTCGTGACACCTAGCAACGGTTTATCCAACAGTCAACAAAACAAATACCAAAAATTTTAGTAACGGCTATTTTCCAATACAGCAAAGTTCTTTGGCGCCCAGTCTAAATATTTTTGCTGTTACAGCAAATTATTTCTTTGTGTGCAAGTGTAAATCAATAATATCGTGCTTGCAATTTTTTTTCATACGAGCTTAAACGTTCCGTGGATTTCGTCACACGTTGCCAAAGAAGTATAAATCTTTTTGTATATATATATATAGAAATCGCAAAAAATAACATATACCAAAGTACGCCGCTGAACTATATAAAGACCAAAATATACCCTTCACTTGTAATAAAAATAGACCTCTCCGTTAAATCGACAGTTCGCATAATGCGCTAAAAACCGCACAAATAGAAGTTTCAAGCGCTGACTCAATGCACATACGAGTGGCGCCGAGCGAGCGCTTCATTCGTTGATCGATGAAATGCCTTCTCGCCTGCGGTTTTACTTATGTATAGATATCATACGCGCGCTCTCGCGCGAGTTGCACGGTCCGGTTAGATAAAGAATTCATCGGGAATGATCCGCGTCTGCGTTATAATTGGATTGCGTCGTTCAAGGTCTATTTTTGCGTTCCCCGTGATTTTTTCAGACCGAACTTTTTCATCCTTTACCAGCGCAGGTATTCATCGGCGTGTGTGTATGTGCGTGGCCTTATTAGGGCCTCGTGAGCTGCTTGCGGAGATTAACGACTTTGACCCGGTGATGGATGGATACTCGAGCGGGGTAATATTGCAATAATTCAGCTGGTTAGAAGTTGCCTAGCCTAGGGTATTGCAAAATTAATGGGGTAGATGTGATTTAGGATTTTTTGTGGTTGCGGGGCTTGTTTTGGGTATTGTTTTATGGTACTAGCTGGTGCTTTGAGATTATTTTACGAGCTTGTGAATAAAGATTACGATAAGATCTTGGGAAGAGTGGGGATGTGTTGTAAATATCTTTAACCCGAAATACAAAATAAAAGTTAAAATGTATATGTAATTTCAATATTATAGTCCACTATGCTACTGTTAACAGCCATTTTTAAACTTTTTTAAGCATTTGATAACAGTTTGATCATTTAACCAGTTTTTTTAAATTCTAATATCTTCATTATATTCAATACATAATTCAATAAAAATCAAGAAACTAAAATTGTTATGGATAAATTATTAACTTAGACAGATTCTAAGCCTCTTTGCACCTCAGATAACTAAATTTTTAAATAATATATAAATAAAATGTCTCGAAACACGAAGTTTACGAATCACCTCTGGTCTCCCATATCTATACGCAATGTTTCGAAATATCTGTTCCCAACTAACGTCCAGCTAGTAAAAACAATGCATCATCCATTAAAAACCCAAATCTCCCCTCTGTCATCTTCATCTCGTAAAAGCTTTTCTAAAATTGTCCTAAAGAAAATCCGAAATCCATAAATAATAAATAAAGCCTGCAACTAATGTTCACTTCGCTCGATGAATCGCATAACAAAAAGCTTTTACACTAAAACCGAAATGGAGCAATAACTGAAGGTAAAACAATCCCTCACCTGTCAGTTCGTATATCCGTTATAAAAAAATAACAGTCTCTCGTCTCCGCGTTTGTCGCCTCGCTCGCAGAATGCCATACGCACATGCACGGCACGCGCCTCGACCTTTCCGCGAGTTATTGGCAAATATTCTCCGACGCGTTTCACAGCATATGAACCGACGCTGAATTATATAAGGAGAAAATGAATGAGAGAGAGAGAAAGAGAGAGAGAGAGAGAGAAGACATATTGCACGCGAGTCGGCATTTAACCTATTCGATCAATATATCCTGGCCCTAACCGCCTCTGCGCTGCTCATCCCACCATTTCTCTCTTTCTCTGTTTTTCTCTATCTCTGTCTTTCTTTCTTTCACGTGCACTACACTTCTCTCTTTCTCTCTCTCTCTTTCTCTCTCTCTCTCTCTCTCTCTCTCTCTCTCTCTCTCTCTCTCTCTCTTACTCTTTGCTCTTGGTCTTTTTATAAAACCCCTCAGCGCTCTTTATTTTTGCTCTCGCCCCATCCCTTTTCTCTTCGCTCGGTATTTTCCTCGTCTCCTCACTTACCGGTAAGCACCGGGCTTTAAAAACGTTGAGTTCCCCCTTCTTCTTATAATGGAATTCGTTTTTCGTCTGTGTGTATGTGGGGTAAATGAAAATTTATAATTAAGAAAGAGAGAGAAAGAGAGAGAGAGAGTGAGAAAGGGAGAGAGAGAGAAAGAGAGAGAGAGAGAGTTATACGAGCGAACGATTAAAGCTTTCGGCGAGAGTTAACTTTAGCTTTAACGAAGTTCTTGTGTCCAATTTAAAGCGAGATAATTTGATAAATTTAAAATGCATTTAATATATCATGTGTTATTATTAACAAGTGCAAATTGTAATCGACTAGGCTCTTTACATGGATAAATATTTAAAAGATTAAGCTTTTTTACCATTGAAATGGAGGATATTACAATGAACATACATACAATTGCATATAATAGGTTATAAAAACTAAATAAGTAGTATAATCCGACTGAGATCAGACGCATAGTGCAATATTTAATTTTTTCAATTCGATTGCGTATATTTTATTATGATATAGTTATTAGATTCTGTTTTGTTAAATAAACTTAAATAACATAAATATTTCTTTATCTTTTTATTATATTATATGCGACAACTCCTCCACTTTTATTTCAATTTGTTACGAAATTTGAACTCTGTAAAAAGTTTCGAAACTTTTGAATGTCAACCCATGGTAATCAAAAACTGAATTTTGAAGTAAGTTTACACAGCTGCTGAAGAGCCGTTACAGTTTTCAAATAGATATATTTATTAAAATTTTAAAATAATATCCCGTATTATAATTATAAAATGCATGAAAAATGTTTTTATGCCCATCTGAACGAAAATGGCCACTTTTTTCCCTGAAAAGCGAAACCAAAATTACACTTTTTGCCCGCAAATGCGGGAAAAAAGTGACTTCACTAGACACTAGTCCAAATTCCTTTATTTCATCAAGTTCTACCAATAACCCTGATTATCGATTGTCTTTTAACAATATTGTCTTTTAACAGTCCATTAGTCCCACTTTCCGAGTCAGAAAGTGGCCACAGATGAGATGGGTATAAACTCGAGAAAAATGTCGATTTTTCCCTCGGGTGATACACCAGCGGGAAAAATATTCGACTTTTTGCCCTTATTACATAATGTACTATTATTATTATTACGTACACCAGCTAAAACAGTTACTTTTATAAAAATATCTCAGCACGATATATATCGATATTTTAAATCTGTATTTCTGGAATGCACATTCATAATAGTATATTACGCAACTAGGGGCGAAAATGGGTATTTCCAAGCGAGTGCTCAAAATCATCATCCGAGTCTGGATACCCTTTTGCCCCAAGTTGCGTACCGTATTTTTTATAACAAGTGCACAAAGAAGGCCATTCTTTGTTGCCTACAAAGTGGATTGAGAATAGAGTTTTTCGAGTCGTCCACTTTATTAAAGAAATGGAGCAAAAATAAATAAAGGGTACCGAAAATACTCATTTTCGCTACCGAAAATAAAAGGTAGCGTAAATGAGTATTTTCGATACCCTTTATTTGACGCTCGGAAAACTCTATTTTCGCTGCACTTTAGGCTAAAATAAAGTATAGGCGCCGAAAATGGTCTTTTTTATTCACGTGTTATAAAAAATATTATACAAGATTACTATAAACATTAAAACATAACAGTACATTTTTTAGCCAACATTGTTAAAACATTCTCCATGTACTGCTATTGCACGTTAATCATTCATCACACTCCGCTTTCTAAATTTAAAACTACAATCTCAAAAACGCGCCTTAGATAAAAGCCTACACCTCCGTAAAAAAAAAACCCACTAACAAAAGTTCCAACTCTCGCGCATGCGGCTATCTCCCACCTCCGGCGTTCAAACTCTTTCGCTCGCTTTGCCATCCCCTTCCCCGCGCTTATCTAGTCGCCGTTTCAACCACGCGTAAAAATACCGTTTTCCGCGCTCTCCCCTTTGCAGCGACTGAAATCAGGCCAAAGCGCTCCGCGCGATTCCCCTTTAACTTTCAAAGGTGACGCGCGCGCCACCACTGAACCCTATAATATAAATCTTTGGCTTTTCTTCTCTCGCACGCTCGCGATCGAATTTAGTTGAGGCGGAGATCCGTCGAATTAATGGAGAAGTGGGGGTGAGGGCGAGGAGAAAAACATTCGCCTTTTACAATTTTATGGCTGCTCGAGGAGAGCGTTCGTTTGAAGGAGCATTTCAGGACGTTTGGTTTGGGAGGTGGGAAATAAAGCGGGTGAATACATTTTGATGTCGAGTACGTGTGTTGAACGAGTAATTGGTTCTGTGGACACTTTTTCGCGAAATGTGATTGTGTTGATTACTTTCGAACTGTAGATATGTAATACAGTAATTGTAGAGTTTATGATAATCATTCATTTTCTACTTTTTTTTTCTTTTTCAAATTTGTTCATTTCAATTAACACTTATATACAAATAAAATTAAAAATATTTGTTTGAGCGGTTATAAATAGTGATCATTATCACTGTTTCTAATGTATACAAATCTATTACTGCAATTACTTTTTAACTTTACAAGTAAACTCTGGATACTTATATCTACAAGCAATTGAATATCAAAAGTCAAACAACTAATTGCATGAAGAATTTCTGTGAAATTAGTACATAAATCAAAGTTAAATATAATGTTTCCATTCTTGACAATAAATGAAATCAATTAGAATTTAATATAATACTGCCTTTAAATATTACTGATAAATCCATTTAATTTAATCACAATGCTGTAAATTATGCTATCATCATTGAATATAAGCAGGCAAAACAATTCTGGAAATTAGAACAGCATACAATAAGGGATTACAAATTTAACATTTGAATAATGTATATGCTTTTATATGTATTTCAAAATATCGTTCACAGTGAAGATATATGATTCATTCTTGTGTATAAAGTGATTCCTGTGTATCGTCTAATATCGGAGTAATTAATCAAGTGAAGTATTTTGAACTGCATCATATATGCACAATCTAATTCGATAATGCTATTGCATTTTCCAAATGCTAATATAGATTTTCAGCTCTTATACCTTCATCGTTCTATAAAAAGCTCACCTTCTTGAAGAAAAAGGTTTAGTATCTATAAACACATTTACTAATTTCGTGAGAGTGCCTCGCAAATTGGAAATCAAATTCCGCTATTTAAAAACGTCCTGAATTCAATTTTTGCGAAGCCGCGCTCCATTTTCTCCTTCTCGAAAATCTCATTTTCTTTCAAACTTATCAGATCAAAAATACGGAGGTCGTGCATTCAGCGACTCCCTTTTATTTTCGCCCTCTCGCGCGTAAACTGCATTCGAACTGCCCTGCATATAGGTATACAACGCGATCGAAGCGCTTGCTAAAACAAGCGAATTGTGTACGCATACCAATTTACATTTATCTGTGCGCATTTTCCGAGATAACAGACTCAAGATGAGAAAGAAAAATCCCTACTGAAAAAAAGCAGGTGTTAAATAAGGTGACAAATCAGGTAAGTAAGTAATCCTGATATTCAATATAGTCATCTGACTTATCAATTAAAATCGTCGTTGCGGAAAGAGAGTTGATAAATGTAATACATAGCACCATACAGCAGCATATAAGATGTATCAACTTTATGGTACATCTCGTAAGGTGGATATAGATTAATGTATTAACAAATTTAATAAATTTATTTTCATAATGATATTTTAAGATAATAAATTATACGATCAATCTGCTGACATAATCTGGAGATAAATCATCTAATGTGATCAGATGATAAATCAGCTAACATGATGTTACGGATAGAATTCATTATTAATAAGAAAATGTAACTGTATAATAAATTGATTTGCAGAAGGTCTCTAAAACGTTCTGTATAGTTCAAACGCGATAACGTTCTCGAGTTTCTTATGTATAAGTTTGCGGCGGTCGTTGGCGGTGACTTTCAGTGGCGCCAAGAGCGGCTCATTTCTAGCTCAAAAAAGAATGACGCAGAGGTCAGGTGTACTTTAGCCCTTGTACAGAAGAGCAGTTTCAACGCGTGTTGTAACAACCCGGCCCATGTATATAATAATAAATACTTTAAATACAAATTGCGTAGCAATTATTTTAACAAAATCCTTCCTAAAGTTCCGAACAATGATCAGGCGATGAACCAGGTGATTTTACAGGGTTATTGAAAATTTGTTAAATGTCTATATCAGATGATTAATCTTATATTTCTATAAAATAATCAATTCAATTAGCTGATACAATCAGGAGATAAATCAACTAACATGATCAGATGATGAATCAGGTGATATTATAGGGTTAGTAAAAAGGCACTAAATGTCTATATAAAGTGATAAATCAGGCAATTATATAATTGATCGATTTCAGCTGATTTATTAACAAAATGTTGCCTGATTTATTAACAACATTTCAGCTGATTTATTAACAAAACTTCACCTAAATTTTAACAAATTTTCACCCAATGTATGAACAACATTTCACCTGATTTTCTCAGTAGGGGAAAGAGAAAAGTCGCGACTCGGCGGGGAGAGCGAATTCTCACACGGCAGTAAAGGATTCGGATTGCGCGAAAGGTACTGAATTTTATTTGCCATTTGAAACAGAAGTCCGCATTGAGCAGCATATATATATCTCAATCGTTACTACGAGCTACGGAGCCAATTACACCTAGCGAGCGCCCCGGCTTCAAAGCTGCCTTCGATCTTTACTCTAATGTAGAAAGAGCCGTTGTTCGTATTTCTCTCCCTCTCTCTCTCTCTCTCTATCCTGCCATCGACTTTTAACACAGATAAGCTCTCCAGTAGCGCCGGTGCTCTTACGAAATTCCCCATTCACAGCGTCTAATTCTCTTTATCCTGTCCCTTATTCGTCAAGTTCTCCATCTTCTGGTGCTGCTTCTTTCGAGGCAGATCCAGTGGAGAGAAATGATATATCTTCTGTGCCCACGTTTAATTTGACGATAAGCGGTAACTCAGTCCAACGAAAGCTAAGATGTGTCACAAAAGGGATATCAGTTTATGTGGGGAAAGACATGGAAGATAAAATTAATGAAAAAAAGATTAATGGAAAAATTGTTAAAAATAGCCTCGTTATTTTACTTTTATTTTCTAGTATTGATATATTTTTGTTATAATTTATATTCTACAAAACTATATTTATAAGAATATATAGAAATACAAATATAATACAATGTCTATAAAAATTGCTCTGACCGCCGACGCCTACACTGCTCCGAAACGCTCTACAAACAGAGCAGTGTATCTATAGTACTTTATGATATACGTTTCAAACTTCAGCGAGTTCTTTATTCATTTCTGAACCCTTCACTATCGAACATTATAAGTTAAAATAAATTTAACAGAGATGATAAATACACTTGTCGAAACATTAAGATACCTTAACTGGGTTAAATTTTAAAGATTAATTATAGTTATTTATGACTTCAGAAGCATTTTTTCTTTCAAGCTCTGTACCCAAAATTATTTTGAATAAAATGCAATAGCTCGTGAGCATTTTTAATTAAAATTTTCAAAATATTGTTGTTTCTTCAATTTCAATTTTATGCGTAAAACGACATTTTCAAGAATTGTTATAACTATTATTTTGACTTTCTTTATATTTTCAAAATTTACTTGATCGATCCAACATAATACAGCTTACAGAAAATTTTTTAAGTAAATATCTCACTCCAATGACTCTACTTTCACATTTTTAAGTAGAATTTTACTTAAAAATTGTGAAAACACAGATATTGGAATATGCTTTGCACCCGAACAATTTCAGAGATTAAGTATAATACGGATTCTCTGAAACTTTAAGATCTGTTCGTTCGAAATCCTCATGGACAAAGTATGATATTTCGCCTAAAAAATAAATTTCTCAAATACCTAGCTTTATAGGAAAAATTCTATAGTGAGTCAATAAACATTCACGTTAATTTCCTAAACCAAAAGCCCAGTTTATAAACGCTAAAAATTCAAAAAGAAAATCCTCTCATTCGCCAATACTTACAAAAGCTCAAGAGTCTGATCTCCACCCCCCCCTCCCGCCCTCCTTCTCCCTTCCCTATATTTGTTTATCCGCTTCCAAACCCACAGCTCCTTTCTTCTTTCTCCCTTAGTTCGCTCGCGATAGATCTGGCGCGCGCAGCGGCCGAATTACGAGAGTCACGCTAAATGGGCGCACGGGGCAGAAAGAGCCGGAAACGTACTTTATTTAAACTTCTGCCCGAAAAGCTCCTCCGTGCACTAGAGGCTTTCGAAGTTGAAGAAGGAGGCATTACGCCGGTTATGCTCAAATGCAGAGTAGGGCTTTGGAAAGCCGCTGCGAAGCGCTCAAAAAGTATGGAATTATTCAGCCGCGGCACGCGGGAGGAAATTGAAAAGGTTCCCATTTCGTCGATATCTCTCTCTCTCTAGTTCGCGTTGCGATGAATATTTTGAAGTTACGGGTGACTCGCCGGAGAATTCGCATCGATTTGCGGAAGTAATCCGCGCGTTTTTCTGTTGAATCAAAGTTGGTTTGATTGTATTGTAGTTGTGGGCACGTTCGGGTAAATTACTTAAAAGTTCTGATAAAGTATATTGCACAAAGTATTGCACTTTTTAAAATGAAGTTTGTGAAATGTATTTTGTAGATTCAAAGGTATAGGAGTTTATATTTTTAAAGTTTTTACAAGTATAAAAACAGAATTCCTTTTATACAGTAAGAATTACATTACTCAACTTATAATCTCCTTATTTCTTTTTGATTCACAATGCCTTTCAAGCCTTCGAAAATAGTAAAACGTAGCTTTTATTTTTATTCCACGTGATAATATTTTTTTCTCATTTCGTATTGCGTCTAAAAATGATGTCTCTACGACCTCGTAAAATACGAGCATTTGATGGCTGCGAGTGGACTGCCAAAATGAAGTCACTATAACCTCGTAAAATGCTTCAATCTAGGCGCGTGACGAAGACCCACGTGGAGTGACCCGTTTTCCGTGCAAAAGGGATGTCCGAAAAATTACGACGACCTCTTCGATAAGCGAAATATTTAATGACGAAATACGCTGCAGATATTTCGTGTACGAAATCAACGGTCGTCTCGTTCGGAATTCAATTATTCGTTTGTCGTTAATTTATTTTGTAAAATCACATAACATATGAAATTGATGAATAATACATTGAAACAAATGTCAAAAGTGTATCTCCAACTTTATTTACATTTATTATTTATATTTGTATAATTTGTATAAATAATATTATATTATATATAAGTAATACTTCCATTAAACATTAATTTTCAATTTATTTGAAAGATGTATAAATTAATTATAGATATATTCAATAATACTGTGGAATACATGAATTACAACAAATAAATATGACAATTTCGAGCATATACAATAGCCAATTAAAAAATAAATTACTGCAAAATTATCTTAATAACCATTACATTATTCAAGGTAACAAAAACTTCATCGCACACCTATCTAAAATATCTAAGAATCATTAAATCTTTGTTACCGAAAATTCCGCAACAATTAAACCGCTCTGCCAATCTTAGCCCCTCCACCCACCTCATCCATGCAATTTCTCCCTCTGTGAAATAATCCGCGATTACAGGAGAGAATCGCCGAGTCCATATCTTGAAAGACACGCAAAGTGCATTCCGCGAGTCGCGCTACGACTTCGGCGAATCCTCCGCGTGCGCGCGCAAAGTGGCACAGAGAGCGTTAATTGGGCTTCGCGGAAAAAGGACGCCTTCTCCTCTGAAGGTGAGGCGCGCGCCATTCCATTGTTGCAGGGCTGACGAGCAATTTACAAAGAGGGCTGGTAAAGGGATAGAAAAGTTGGGAACGCTTTATGTTCTGATGGAGCTGTGGAGCCTTTCTGCATCGCTTGTAACCTTCTAGCTTGAGTTTTTTAATTATTCAACAGAATTTTGAGGCTTGACTGACAGTTTCCTGGAACAGTCGAGAGTATTTTGGAAACGAGTTAGGTGTATATATATGCGAATTTGTATGAAGCAATTGGGTATGTTGAAGGAGCGTGTGAGAGATTGGTGCAAGCTTTTGAAATTAATTATAATGTAAACATTGTATATAATATGTAAATGTTAAGGCTTTGAATAATCCAAAGAAAAAAATGGTTGTCGGGTGTTCTTTATTAACTACGATTTTAATGTTACTTACATTTAGATTTATTTAAATTTTGATTAGTTATTTGTGTGCAATGTTAAAGATTCATAAGCTATCCAATAGATTTGATTGACTAGTTTAACATGCTTAGATTTTTCAATAATATTTCTGCAGAATGTATTATAAATAATCGTATTTGCACTTCATTTGAAATATTCTTCTGTTTTTGTAATAAATTCTAAGGATAAAAGTAGGTACTTATCATACATGTATGACTTACATAAATAGTAACTAACTGTAAATAATATTACAGAAAATTAAAATTTCTTTACATATATTGATATTAAATATAGAGAAAATAGTTTGAAAGTCTAGACAATAATAAATGCACATAAAGCATTTATTATCTAAATGATTTGTTATCAATAAATAAAAATCTTTTGAATAACTTTACTTTTTTAGTTAGATACTGACTTAATTAGTTCGTTAACTTTATATTATAGCTATATAGAAAATATCGTAAAGTGAAAATGTAAATATGTACAAAAGTTAAGGATTTAAAATGTTCAGTTAAAGTTTTATACATCACTTGAACATTTTTTAACGAGATCTGCGAATAAAATGACTTTTTGAAGTAGTAGAAATTTCAAGTAAGAAGATACTTTAAGGTAATAAAATATCATCAAAGTATAATTTGCAAAGAAATCTGTATTCGCTGTATTGAAAGTTGCTTTATGAATAATGACAGTAAAACGTAGTTTATTAACAACTATACCCTATTATCCTTGTTTAAGAGGGATAATACTAATAGTATCTTCATGAATAAATCACATGTATATATATATATATATATATATATATATATATATATATATATATATATATATATATATATATATATATATATATATATATATATATATATATATATATATATATATATATATATATATATATATATATATATATATATATATATATATATATATATATTATTATCCTTCTTAAACAAGGATAATTATCAGATGTTAGATATATATATAGAACATCTAATTTATTCATGAAGATAATATTAGTATTATCCCTCTTAAACAAGGATAATAGGGTATATTTGTTAATAAACTGTGAATATATATTATAAATGATGTAGAATGCAAAGCCATCATAAATATTATAGAATGAACACATGGGTCGAACGACTGATAAAAGATTCAAATGTGGAACGGAAGTAAATAATGACTTAGCTGCATTTATTCTGTCACTGCAGTCACAATATTGACATCTAATTATTAAACTCTGGCAATAAATTCTTCGTGAGATCAAAACGCTTTGATATGTATCCTGATCTCAAGTCTGATAGCAACATGTAAATAAAATATTATAATTAAATATGATATAAAAAATGTTATAAATATTTGAATAAAAATAAAGTGTTTACTAACAGTAAATCTATTTTTACAATTCTCCTTAATTTTGAAAATAATGAACGCTTTCAAAATAATTAAACAAAAATTAATGATTTTATTTGCATGAAAAAGAACATTCTCATTTTTAATCAAATCATATTATATAGTTTAAAAAATTATTTTCATAAAAGCTTCAAGCTATCGTGGTTCTGCAAATAACTCGCTTAGAAGTAAATGAATGTAATATAACTTATAATTGCTGTAATAAATTGTGTTTCTAATTAAGAAGGAATGGATGACAGAGTTTAACACGAAGCAAATCAAATTGTTTTAGAATGAACCACTAATTCAATGACACGGTCTTATACAGACTGACATTAATTTAGTTTTTGCAACCCAAATTAAGAGCTATTTATTTTGCAATGTTTTCAGTATAAATAAAATATCTGAAGCGCCTAAACTACATTTACCAAACAAAAATAAATACACCCTGTAAACAATTACTCTGCGCTATTTTATCTCTACATTCCACGGCCGCAAATTTAACTATAAAAATACTTCACGTCGTAAAATAAAACGACCGAACAAAACGTACAAGCGTTGGTCAACTTCTTTCCTCCGTCAAAGCAATCACCCGACATCATGACTTCCAACTTTTACCCCGGGAAAATCTCTCGCAGAAAAAGGATCGGCTCTCGGCTTGCTCCTCTCTCTCGCTCTCTTCAACCACCAGTATTTTCCTCCGAAAAATAACCTTATGTAAATCACGTACGCTTGACCTCGAATGTCTTAACTGGATTTCCCTTAAGAATCGTCGGTCAACTCGCTCGCTCTCGAGTGTACGCGCGCGTACGTGCGTCTCCCGCTGAAGTTCTTGTTTTGCCCGGTGGAAACTCGCTTCCACCCTTCTCCCCTCCGGGCTTCTTTGCAATGTAAATTTTTCTCGCGCCGCCCGCCGACCCAAAGTTGAAAAGTTCTGCCGAGCAAAAGTTTTTTGACCTCGCTTAACCTCCGCGCGGCGCGCGCAATAAAGAAGGTCGTCCAGTCGCGCGCGTAAAGTGGAGAATCGCATGGACGAGCGGGCGCATTATCGTCGTCGTGCGCTTGTATAAACGCTGTTTTCCTTCTTTGTTTTCTTATTTAGGAGAATGGCGGTCGCGAGTCTGGAGAATGGCTTTTAAAAATCTCTTCTTCGGCTCTGCTCTCCCGTGGGCTTTTGTTTCTCCTGCTTATCCCTTAAAACTAAGCCGTGTATAATCTCGAGGCTCGCTTTATCAACGCCCACGCGTCTAGCGGCTTTTATTCCCAAGCGCTCGTACGGTTTATCGCGTCCATGCACCGTCGACTTTTTGCTCTTTTGCTCCGTCCAAGCGCCGCCGTGTGACTCCGAGACTTATGCTGCTTCTTGGATCCGTTGACGTCGTCGTTGTTGGTGTTATCATTGCTCGAGCTCTGCTTTTTTTTTATATTTCATTTTTGTGCGAAGCTTGCGTGCAGTTATATTGCGATCAATATGTATTATATGTATATGTTAATAATACTAAATATTAAAATAAGAATTCTAAATCCTTATGGAAAAAATCTACAGATTTTTATGCAAAATGTTTTCTAATATTTTCTGCGCGATATTCAGCAAAGCTTTTAGACCTGGATGGTTATTCTGTAGATTTTTCCACACACGCACGTACCACGTACCACGTATAGATACACATACATACATAAATATATATAGACATTTAAAAAAAAGAATATTTTTTATACAGCCTTGTCGAAAACAACGAAATTTATTAAAATCTCACAAACTATGATTTTCATCGTTATCAAAGCCTTCTCTTTGAGAAAGCAAAATATATAGTTTGGGACCCTAAAATTGAACTAGACTATTGGTGGAATATATATATAAATATGTGAACATGCGTATATTTATGCATGTACGGTCTAAATATATAAGAATAAATATAATAACATGTATCTGCATCAATATATGATTATTACAAAATAAACTACAATATATTTAACCGTTTTTCTGTGGTATGAGTCACCGATGAGTGGTCACTTTTTGATTTTAAACATTTATAGATATTTATAAATTTTTTATTACTTATATAAAAATCTAGTTAAAAAAATAAATTTTTCTCGTCGCAGCGAAAGTGGTTAAAATATTATACAACTAAAAGCACTTAAACTGTTTTGTACGTCACCTCATTTCGCTTTTTCATAACTTCGCGTCTGTCCGTACACCGCTATTTACATTTTCATTTTCAGTCTCTCTGCCTAATTTACGTAAATGAAGTCTCTACGGAATGTCAAAAAATATAAGGGTCGAAAGCTAGTCGACAGCTGAAAAGCCTTGGTGCGCGCGAAGTAGGAAGAATTTTTCAGACCTGCAAGAACGGATATAGTACCTATGCGTACATATAATACACGAGCAGGGGCAATGTATACGGAAATTCCGAGTCGGAAGCGCAAAAATGAGAGGAAGAAACGCATATTTTACGGGAAACGAGCTTCATTGCCGTCATGGAACGAATTTTCAATGCGAAAAGTGACGGGTTTAGGAGCGGGCAGAGGAAAAAAATAGATGGAAGTTCATTAAATTCTAAGACCTTTAATAGGAAATGTAATTGCGGAAATGTGGGAAAAGTCATCACTGATGCTTAAATATTCATGAGAAATTCAGAGAAAAAGTAATTTAGAATGTCGGTTGAGGGAAATAAGAAACTCGTCTTGCCTAGAAGATTTTATTCTTATAATTTAATAACTTGACGTGCGTGTACCTTTTGCGTTTCGATTGCAGGTGCAGGCAAGGAATATGATCGAATTGATCTTTTTATTTTACTGTAATGAGCACTTATTAAGAAATAAAATGCAATTAAGATTTTGATAGAATATAACGCGTAGAGAAGTGAACGAAATCCAAAAAATTATTAAGAAATCATGTTACATTGAAAATAAAAATAAACGTAGGCTATACATAATAATATAATAATAATAATAATATATCCAACTAAATTTTACTTTAAAAAAAAGTAAAAGTATGAGTCGACATTAAAACTTCGATTTTCATAATTCAGAGATATGTGCGTTGCTAAATCAGATAATTGCTCTTATCAAATTCTACATAAAACAATTTTTTGAGTGCCTAGCATCAAAGAGAAATTATAGGTTTGAACTTCATATGTACCTTCAATTCATGCACGAGTTAGAAAAGAGAAATGAAAATAAAAATATTCTCTCTCACGTATTCGGCATGATACAAACAATCACACGACAGCAATTTTACCATCGCTCTTCAATTCCTGATATACTAGGTTCGTTTCAATTTTCTTTCCAATGTAAATTTTTAGATAAATTTTGTGTTGAGCTTTAAAAGTGTCTGGAAAAGATTTATTACTCCCCATTAATGAGTTCAGCAGGCAACTTGAATAGAATACAACAAATTTAAAATAACTCTTTTCATTTTTAACATCATTTTTATTTGTATTTTAGAAAATTTTTCATGCGTTGAGTTTCATGAAAAAAAAGTTAATTCTATTTTAACTTTTATCTTCATTATCAAGTTATCACTTATTTTTAGTCTTGATCCCATATATTTATTTTATTTCAAACTTATCTTAAATATATCATTCAATTTAGTTTATTGGTCATAAACTTTTTCGTGGAAAAGCCAATGCAGCACATTTTTTAAAATACCTTAATATTCACTTAAAAATCATCATCACACTTTTATCTCCGCGCAACTAACGAAAGTCATTTATTACCTTCATTAATTCCCCTTTCACGGCTCACCGACGAGTTTTTCCCAGCTTCGTTGACCTATTCTTCGGGCGCGCCGCGGTCGTTAGCCGGAGCTCGCGCTCTGCACCGCCCAGCTTCCCGTCGGAGCAAACCGGACGCCAGTGAAAAATCTGATTACATCGCACAAAAGTATACTGAAAGAATTTTTTACAGAAGCTCCGCCGGCGCTTTCCGTTCTCTCGTGATCTCGAATGAATGCAGAAATATCGCATTGCTGCACGACGTTTCCTTTTGACTCGCGAAACTCCGGCAGTATGTGGCTCTTGTCCTTTGCGGAAGACCGTTAAAAGTTTCATCTCGCGAAGGGGAGGATTTTTCAATGCGGCGGTTTGTTACATTGCCATGAGTGTTATTAAATTGGTATTCGAGGTATTTTACTTGTAACTTTTATGGTTTACTTTGAAGCTAATGATTGAATAGTGTACTTATTTCGTAATATTAATATTTTAACTTTAGAAAGAGAAAATATTAAAGGTTAAAAAACAGCAAATTTTATTATTAATTTACAATGTTGTGAGGTGCTTTTCGCAAAAGAACATGGCTACTTCGCATCGAGCATTATTATTTATTTTAGTGCGAATATCCTAACATTTTATTTTATGGGTTATTATAAAATTAAGTACAAGTAAACTTTACAGAGGTAATTTAATGTCTATATGTATTAGACCTGGTTCCTTCGGAATCCATCCCCCCTCAAAAATAAATGTAAATTGTTTCACTTGACCTACTATAACTTCTCTCCGACACCCAATTTCCACGCATATATGCTAGAATACTATATTGGATCTCAATATACTCTTAAAATCGTAAACATTAAATAACAGAATCCTCCTAAAATAATTTTCGTACTTTTGATCAACACTCATTCAAGGTCCACCTGTAACGGGTCTCGCCAATTGTGCGTCCCGTAGGTATACACCGAGCAGTGCTCGCGTCGCGTCCCATTCCCATCAAGGGACCACCCACTCGAAAGTTGATCAAAAACGGTTACGGGAAGAAATCGAAAGAAAGACGAAGGTCGGCGACTCGAGAGAACGACGCCACTCCGCGCCACCGAGCACGATCATCCGTCATCCTTAAGTACCGCGACAACGACCCGTGCGGCAGTGACATCGCCGTTTCTCTCTGCCCTCTTGGTCGAAAACAAAATCGCCCGAGACGAGTGGTGGCACGCCAGTGGAGGAAAAAGGGAGAGAAGGTGATGCCGGTGTTTCAGATTCGTGGTTGTATATGGGCTGGAGGGGGGGAGAAAGAAATACGTTGACGGTTAAATGGTGGGAAGGGGCGTGAGGGAACCGGGGAAAGATGAAAATTTAAACGAGGCGTGGGGATGGTAGATCGAAAAATGGAAGTTTGAGGGGAACGAGTGTTTTCGTTTGGGTTTTTCGGGTTTACATCGATTATATGCGTATTAAATTGGAAATTAAGGTAAATCGTGCATAAGTATCCGCTCCAGAACATCGTTTGATTTTTGTTTTCAATGTAGAAATAATATTTCTGATAAAAATAAAGAATGCAGAAAAGTAGTACATTTGAAGATATATTTAGACTTTAAGAAAAAGATAATTAAAAAATAATTATACTGAGAATTAGACTGATGCAAAAATGCTTCTTACATAACCGAACTAATGACCAGACTCTTAAGACTTTGTTTATTGTTGAAAACGTTATTATACAATATATTGTTCAAAATTAGTGTCTACATTTAATGCTAAATGTATGAAAAGTGTAATAAACCAAAAAGTAAGTGCACTTGTTGATGTATATTAATATAGAAATGTTGTTTTAAAATATATATACCATATTGGCTTTTAATGCCTAAAAGCAGCCAAATAGATTATTAACTATAATGATATTTTAATAACATTTGTTATTAGCAAAATTCGTTTACATTGAAATTAGGCGATGCATGTTACACATTGAATAGCTTGAAGCGCTGTATATAATTAATTGCAATCCTGTGTATTTCAACTGCACTTCAAAGGTATGAAATATTGGCAAAGTAGATCTAATTCCAAACTGAAATAATTTACAGTGATTACCGTAAATATTAAAACGGAGTATGTAAATAATATAGAACTAGGTGTTAGCTGAATGATAGATAATAACCGTAAAAAGAGATGATAGTATATAAGTTAACCCCATGGATATGTAAAGAGTCTATAATTTAAAATTCTAAAGCTAGTAAACATATGTAATTGTATATATCTTCTGTATGTTAAGAGAGAAAAACGCTATAAGAGTCCTTAAAATACAGAAGTATATTTTGTATCATCTATTATATATAAACTATGTAATATATCCCTGAGACTTTTATAGGACACTTTATTGGCAATATAATGTAGTTGAAGAAACATGTTTAATTTCATTTGAAGCTCTAATACTATCCAAAGCTCAGAAGGTGGATGATAGTTTTCTGATTAATTAAGTTATCTAAAATGAACAAAGGGCTTAGATCCGATACGAGAATGAGAAAATATTTACACACTAAGACCCGTTACTGTATTTTACCCCCTCAATAAATCTCCTGTATATTAAAATTTTCCAAATGCATGAGTATAATTTATCACCCAATATACAGCACTCATAAGTCAAAAGTTTCTGAATAAATCTAACAAACCACGTAATTTCCCAAAGAAAAATCCCTCCCTTAACACCGCTTTCTTCGAATCCCACCAATAACCACCAAACCAAAGACACTCACCAGCCCAAGTATAAAACGCAATACTGCAAGTACGAAGTGACAAGTACACGAGGCGATAACTCCCCCCACTCCCCCAAAACTAAAAAAAAAACGAACACCAATCCAGCTGCGCTCGATGCAGCCTCCTCCTCCGAAGAACAGAGAAACCCCGCCAAATGGAAAAAGCCCAGCAGCAGCGTCAAGATATCGCGTCGTCTCGAGATATAAAACGAGCAAGGGAAGCAGAGCGAGAGCGCGAGAGAGAGAGAGAGAGAGAGTAGTTAAGCCATCTGACCGAGTCGAGGGAACAGCTAGGGTTTGGGTTGGGGGGGGGGGGGAGGGAAAGAAGCGACGTGGACCCTTTACGGCAATCCCGAGACGCTCGCGCGCTTGTTGTCGAGGGACTTCCCCGTACGGTAAAAAAAGAAGAAAACGATCCGGCGAGCGACCCCCGGGACTATATGTGTATCCCGCGTTGCACATCCTTTTCGGGAAATGTAGGAAGGGGGGGGAGGAAGGAAATTGCTGGGCATGATAAATTGTTTATATTTTTATGTTTGCTATAGCGGTCGAAGATGGATAATTTGAGGTTGTGCTTGATATCTGGGTACTAATCTTGAATTATCGAATTATCGAATGTTTTGGAATATTGCGTAACGGTAACTAATACTTGATTAGAACCCATCTGCTTATTATTTTTTTAAACAAATTGTTGTCTTCAATTTATTATTACACGAATTTGATTAAAAATCAAGACGTATAGCATTAGCTAGTTGATGGTGTTTATTTACAGTTCCAAAATGTTTAGTAAGATTTGTCTTAATAAAAATAAATACAATGTTCAAAAATCATATTTATATTATAATTTTTTGTTTAACCCTTAGCGGCCACACGGGGTAAGTTACCCCAGGCTCAGAAAAAGTGAAATTGGAGGTCTAAAACATTTAAAACATTTGACCAGTTTTTAGAACGCCATCTATAAATTGACCGATAAAAATCATTAGAAATATTGAAGAACACTTCAACAAACATGAAACAATCGGTTACAAGTGTTAAAACACCCATATGTCTTGTACAACTAGGTTTTTAGACCATTCGTTAATATCTGTTAAGTATTCTTACGGTTCTACAAAGCAGGATGCCCACGGATATGTAGTAAATGAGGGGACGCAGGGGAATGTAAAAAACTGACTCTATTATTTAGAGTTTGACAAAATATGAACATTAAACAAAAATTTAATGGGGGGAAGTGAAGGGAAATTTTGAAAAAAGAGGACCAAGTTTGATAAAATAAGTGAAAAAATCAAGATTTTATCAGGCATTAAGTAGTAAAACGAAGCGAATTAATTATTATTAATGTTTTTCACTTTATTCAGACGGAAATTTTTGTTTAAATGCTTAAATTTTTATAAATCATTCATGCTCATGTTAGTTTTACAGGCCCTCCATTAATGGTCTTTATGTCATGCCGATTTTAGCATTCCACTTGGTATTAAGATTTGAACGTCAATTGAACCGTAGCAGTCACTTCGAATTATGTTTTAATTATCGAGTCTGATTCGTGACTAATCATTATGTTTTATACTTAGGTCTTAAATATCATATATCTCTCTCACCAATGTCCAAATTTACAAAACTTAACGTGCAAAACTTAACAAAAGAATCATATGCAATATCACATTTATGAAGTGATCATACAGACCATGAAGTGTATACCTAAATATTTTCATTTTATTCTTTGCCAGAGCTTTTGAAACAATAGGACGCTACTGTTGTATTCGGCTGATGTGCGCAAGGTGGAAGAGAGGCGCTGCAAATTGCGATCGGGCATCACCTCGGAATGCACCAATAAAGTCCCGCTCGCTGAAGCCCGCTATTTGTATTCTTGGACGTGCTCGGCGTATGGATGCATGGAGCATACGCAAGATGCGAAGTACACACACTTCATATCGCTCAGGGTATTTACGAGCTGTGAAGTTTGCCTTGAACTATATTGCCCACCACTCGTGTCTGCTGCAACACGCAGGAGAGAAAGATAGATAGAGAGAGAGAGAAAGAGAGAGAGAGAGAGAGAGAGAGAGAGTCCGGAAATTAACCGCTGTGATGGTTGAGAAATGGCTTTCGAACGGCGCGAGCGCGCCTTCGTCTTGGTATTTCTTAAGTACAAACATATGTGGGTGATTCTGTCGTAACTGTCCCAGTTTAGCTTTAAAAGTATCTGAAAATTTATTAGACCAAAAAATTTTTTTAAATAACTAACTCTTTCTTAGAGTTTTAGAGTTTTTTTGCACTCATAATAACATTCAAAACAAAATACTTAATACATTAAAAAGTATTCCTATCAAAATGTACATAATATTATATGATGTTAGCAGGGGACGGAACTGAATGGACGGAACTGACATTCCAAATTAAAAATGCTCGTAACGTCTCGTATATTTGTTATTCAAATTTTTCCGCATAGATAATTCTTATATCCACCAAATACTATGAGAAAATTCATTTTGTTGACAAATAAACATAATTTAAATAGTGGTTTACAGGAGAGACGGAACTGACTGAAATGTGTGTACGTTACAAAATTAAAAAATCTTGTGCACGTTTGCAAATTTTCAAACCTTTGACAACTCTGACATTTGTATTTGTGTAGTCTGGATATATACTTTGAAAATTCGTTATTAGATACTGCTGAAAAGTCAAATAGCAAGTTTTTCAAATCGATTAATGCTAATATCAACATTTTCGTGCAAATCGTTGCACAAAAAGTATGCACTCGGTTTTAATAGTAGTTAGTTGAATTTGGTTTTAAAACTAATGAAAATATACATAATGAACCCTATAATTTGCAACGTGTATATGGAGATTTGACATATTCGCTTTTTTATTTACGTGGTAGGTTAAGATTTTATATTGAAAATCATGTTTTGGACGCGGGGTGGAACTGACATTTTGACTCTATTTTACTGATTTATTCTAAAAAACAATCAACCAATCGGTTCCTACAATTTATCCAAGTACAATATTATACACACATTAGATCCGACCAAACATTTTTTTCATTCATACACAAAAAATTTTTTATTAGTTATTAGGTAAACAACTAATGTAATTTTTCGTGTTGTTTAGTAGCGACATAGTAAATTAGGTAATAATATTATTATGATATGATATTATTATGATATCAAATATACTTGCATATTCTTAAACATTGAATAGGGGGTTTAAAGAAAAATGAGTCCAAAGTTTCGATTCTGTATTCAATGCAACATAAATTGAAGTATTTGTATAACTACGAGATCGACAATAATATTTTTTGATATTTTGGTGAACAAAAACAGACTCTTATCCTTCAAAGAAAGCTTAGTGACAGACTCAAAAAGAAACGTTTATTTTTCAACCTACAATCTTATAAGTGACAGGCATTTTTAAATATAATTTTTAAAAAGTTATACATAATACATTTTATGTTTATACATTATAAACATTAAATTGATTAATTTTAAAAATAAAATTTTAAAATTAACATTTGAAAAACTATTTTGTTCATTAATAAGCCGATTAAATATTATCCTTACAATCTACTTCATGCACTTAAAATATTAAAAAAGTTAAGAGTCCGTACAGATACCACATTACTGCGCAAGGATTATATGATTATAACTTAAAAGCCAAGTTTAGCGCTCTTACAAAGGGAGATAATTGCTCTAACGAATCTTGCATCTTAACGTCAAATCCTTAAATCCGCCTCTTCTTAAATATTTGCTCTGCTACCCCATTTCTTACCTAACTCAGTACAAACTAGTTGCAATTTATCTTACTGAGATAAGTTTAGTTTATATTGATTTTATTATATCATAAACTACCTCGAGACTTTTAAAGTACTGTAAACTGTCAGATGACGTATCTTACTAGTACATTAAGAAAAGCTTATCACTGCTGCACGAGTATAAATAAAAAGAATATTTGTGAAACATAAAAATTTCAAACGTGTAATGAAATATAAAATATGGATCCTTAACATTGCCTGAAGAAAAAACAGTAGGAAAAATGTGGATATTACTGTGCAAGGTCTGATTACTGACTTTATTAAATGTTGAAAATTTCAAATTAAAGTTCTTTTTGTTTTTGATATTCTTTTGAGTCATCGTTCTAGTGTAAATGCATATTTAGAGTTTTATTAAATGTACAGGTACCATTTTATAATTGAATAATTCGCATTTCCAGTGATATAGGTTTTATCTTATGAACAAGGCCTTTATAAAATCAAACTACAGTTTGTCGATTTTATTTGTTGGCACCAAAACACCTCTTGAAGCCTGTTCAAATTCCGGGCTCCACAGAGTTGATATTTCCCTTGTAAGTTTAATAATCGAGAGCTTAGACTAACACCCTAGTAATTCACTCATGCATAAAGTGATAATTATGTACGTACCCCACACTATGTTCGTGATGAATATTCGAAAATAGGTCACCTTTAATTTTATGAATGTATGTTATTTAATATTAAATATACTATTACGTTAACTAAAAAGAACATTAGAATAAATATTTTAATTTTCGCAAAATTGTTCAAAAATAAAAAACCGCTGACAATCCATTGGCTCTTAGCTTCCTCAAACTAAATTAATTGTTCTAATATAAAACTTTTTATTCTAATAAATTAATTTTAAATGGCTATATCTCTTTTTAATTATAATCTCAAAAAATTTGTGCTGATTTATCATTAATGGTTTATCAAAAGATAATTTTTTATTAAAAGTACACATTTAGTTTAAATTACATTTTTCCACGTCTCCTTAGAGATACTGTTGTAGGCACATTGGATTTACAATTATTAAAAATTTCTTTTTTTTAAGAGAAATCTTTCTATTCTTTCTTTCATTATGATTTAAATTTACCTTTTCTTTAAATTTGTAAACTATATTTTACATTGTAATGAATAATATATAATATTATATTTGATATATATTTGATAAAAATAGTATATATGACTCCTAATGTCTCAAAACATGTTTCTAACATATTTTTTGCAAAACTTTTTCTTTACCATCATAAAGCAAAAATTCTTTAAAAAATAACCTTTGTACAAATTTTAATCATTCGAGCTTCACAATATCATGAGCTAAAAGCGTTATCATCGGAACTTCGACATAATACCACTAATAATACCCCACGTACCATAAATGATAAAATAAAGAAGCTTGTTATTCTTTATCCCTTTGAGCCATAATGTATCATATATAATACCACCTTTTGTAAAATGGATTTTCATGATTTACACTGATCTTCTAATATTTTGACCCGATTTTTTTTACATACTGAGGTACCTTAGGGATAAATGAACGTAAAAGTAATATGGACAAATAAAGTTTATTAATTGGAAAAGCGTTGTAAATAAAGAAAATTTGAATAAAGGTATTTCTTTGAAAAATGTAATTATTCCTAAATAATATGAAATATATTGCCAGAGAACCTTATGCAGGCAGTTTTCGAATTCACTGATTATGAATTCGTGGTAAAAATTATAAAATACAAAATGGCTGATCCAATACATCGGAAAAAACTTATCTTACCAGTTACATTGGATATGTCTTTTTAATTTTGGAAATCTGCCTTTAGTTTTCTAAACATCATCGACTACAATGTACAAATATGTTTAGCTGAAAGCATATGAAAGAATAAACTATTCTAGCTGATAGAGCTAGTAAGTTGCGGAAATGATTTTCTAATGTAATTATGATGCATACTTAACCTAATACACTATCTAAGTGTAGAAGAGGGAGAAGGAATGCATCATATCTACGGGGAACCAGATCTAATGCGTGCAAGCAACTCAGATTACCTCTACAATGTTTATATTACCTTCGACCTCGGATGAACACGTAACAATAACATAAAACATTTCTAATTAATGAATACTTTTATTTCACACGCGTTATCACTTTTCAGGTATAAGAATATATAGAATGAGATGAATAACCTGCCGAAACTAATTTTATACGTTAAAACAACAAATTATATTTACAGAATGTAAGAATCAATCGCTTATTTACTTACAAGGACTTTACAAACGGTTTACTGATAACGGGCAAACAACAATAGCAATTGTACTTACACAAGCCAACAAATTTCTACACCTAGAAACACAAAAATACAGCTCTCACAACAGCACACTTCGCACTAAGCGTAACTTGTAGCCATCAGTGACGGCGCCCACCCACTCGCGCATCGATTTATCAATATAATCCTCTGTACTCTGGAAGACGGAAACAAACCAACCACTTCCCTCTCGCGTGTAAAAATTCCCAACGACTCTTCAAGCTGCACGATAACGAATCGGCGATCGTGCGTCCCGCCATCAACCGAAGGATTTCTCGAAAGGCCCCATTCCCTCGGCCCGCCCCCGCGACTAAACGACCTGTAGGTGTACAGTAGTATCCCTATCGCGCGCGAAATTGCACCAAACATCGGGGCCACTTTTTCTGTGTCTCGCGTGCACACACACACACACACGCACACACACACACACACACACACACACACCCGCATTTTCGCGTTGTGTGAACGTCGTTATACGTGTCGGACATAAAAACGCGTATAGGTACTAGACGGCGTGTGAAGGCGGACGTGTACCGAGGATGCCGGGTCTTTTACTGCCGCTGCTGGTATAAATGCTGGAAGGTCAGAGGTAGGGTAAGAGTACCTATTACTGCGCTGTGGTGATTTTTGCTTACTGATTTCGCTATATTTCAAAATTTAGAAGGGAAAACTTGACACTTTTAGTTTTATATTAGAAAACTTCTAAAAATATCTAGTATTTTTTGAGAAATCCGACATGTACTGGTTCTCGTAAGAAGTCCTTTTTCAAAACACTATCTGCAAATTTTCTGAGCAATTTTCTTTGCGATTTTCTTCAGAGCTTTTAGAACTTGCAGGTTTTTCTGCAAGATTTTGCCTGTAGATGCTGAATGCGTCAGATGACGTATCTTCTAAAAGAATTTTCAATTTAAAAAAACGATACTATTCCTACTATAGGTACATCAATAAAACGCCTCATTTGTTATTACTTTGAAATATATTTCTACAAAAAAATGTGTAGCCTAAAATGCAGATAACCCTGTAGAAAAACCTGCAAGTTATAAATTCTCTGCAAAAATTTTTAAAGATTATTCTGCAGAAAATCTTGTAGAAATTTTTATAGATTTTTCCATAAGAAATGTCTATATAATATAAATATACAGAGAAGTTCACCGATTTTACATTATTATTTAATCGAAGTAAAACGTCGCATATAGAACAATCTAGAGATATTTCTGCAAGATTTCCTGCAGAATTTTGAACGATTTTATGCAGAATTTTGCACGATTTTCTGAAGAATTTTCCACGATCTTCTGCAGAATTTTGCACAATTTTCTGCAGCATTTTGCACGATTTCTTGCAGTATTTGGCATATTGTCTACAGAATTTTGCACGATTTTCTGCAGAAATTACAAAATTTGCAAATTTTTCTGCAGGTTTTTCTACAAGTATCTCTATAAATTTTTTACTATATATGACAGATCTCGCTGCAGAAATATATTCTGTTTCTGCAGACAGATCTGCACGTAAAATCTAGTAAAAGAACATGTATCAAAAGCCTGCAGAATAACTTGTAAATATTAAAAATTGTGCAAAAAATCTTGCAAAATAACTGGCATACATTTCTACAATTTTTTACATAAGGTTATTATACCGTGTACTAATTACTGCGATACTATAACTGCAGATTTTTACGGTCACTTATTCATATAATCCTGAACCTCTTACACATCTTTACAAATTAACTTCTATTTCTTCTTTTCCTATTCTCCTAATAGAAAAAACACCGCAGTAATCCGTACACCCTACGACGCGAGATTATCTTTGATACGCGATAAAAACAATTGCGCTCTCGAGCGCCGGCCGGTTTTGCGTAGTTTAAACGCGGCCCATTTCGTAACGACCGGACGCGCGCGGTCAGAAGTAAAAGCTTTTCCGTGTACATATACGCGAGTAAAAGGCGCGTGTGTGTTGCGTGTGCCAGCAGCAGCAGCAACATCACCTGAATATGGAGATCTGGACGCTCGAATTTCGCTTTTATGAGCTGGATGCCGCGAGAGAACGCATTTTCAGAAGCAGCTGTTGGTTGTGTTATGCGCCGCCTTCAAACAATGCCTGACTACTGCACACGAGCGGACGTTTTCACTTCAATATAAGATAGCGCCCGGGCGACGTGCGCGCGAAAACGGATGTAGAGAAATGCAACGCCGTTATTGCGCCAGTTATTTTGGTTTAACGTTTGTCGTTGGGGTGGGTTGGTGAGAACTTTTTGGGGACTGTTTATGTTGAGTTCATGTTACTAATTTCAACAAATAAAGGTTGAAAATATTGAACATTTTTATGAAACAGACTTTATAGTAGTTTATGTACTCTCTGGTACTTTTAGAGAAAATTTTCAGAAACACGGAACTTAAAGGGGCAGGGCTAGGTTAAACCAAAAAAAAGACTTTCTTTTACGAGTCCAGAGAACTTTTTATGTTTAAATGCAATCATTCTGAAAATATTTGTGCTATCAAAACACAATAATATCTTAAATTTTGCTGTTGTAAAACCTCAAAATCTTGTCCCAGCACGTTACAATAAATCACTGTTTTCAATACTATATTTATTAAAGAAACTTTGATCCTCATACAATTCGGGGTGACACGATGAACAAAAAAATTTTTTTTTCCACTTATTCTTCTAGCAAGCCAATTAATCAATGAAGTAAGCTAAATATTCATTCGCTTATTTAAAAATTTGATTAAGTAATCTATATGAATTGAGTATCTGCATATAGATTATTAACGAATTCATTAGCTTATACAAGCCACTTTGATAACGCACTTTTACACAGATAACAAAGTAAATAAGGAAAAATATTACTTTAGTAACAAACAGTAATATAATTATCGAAATAATAGTAATTGAATGAATTATTTTAAATAAATTTATCACTGTAGACTATCTCGCATAAATAAACAATGGATATATAATATAAATATATATATCAGAATAATTTTAATAAAAAATAAAATTATAATATCGAAACTAATTCAATTCCCCCGATAATACAAATACATAAACATGAATCTGAGCGTTTCGACGAACACGCGAAAAATAAAACATTTCCCATCGAACATAAGTCATTTTTCTAGAACACACACACGTACATACACACACAAAACACTTCCAAAACTCGATAAAATTTCGAATTTCATTTCTACAGTATTCTCTCGACGTTACATAAAAATCGCGACTCAAGAATCGAACCGTCTCCGGAAATCTCTCTCTCTCTCTCTCTTACTTTTCCGCGCGACAAGCAATACGCGAAATCCGACCCCTACGGCAATCCCAAATCAAAGCAACTCGCGGCAGCCACGTTCCATATATCCCACACCTCTGTGTACATACTTGAAGAAAATCGATTTCGCGCCTCGTTGTCGCAGCTTCCGAAAACAACGCGGAGTGCGCGCGTGTAAAATGTACCGCGCCTCGGAGAATCACCTCCCCCCCCATCCCTCAAAAAAAAAAGAGCGTCAGCTCGTCGACTTCATTTTGTCGCTCGTTCGCGAGCGCTTCGAAACAACATTGGCGGCGCTTTGAGCCCGTGCTTTTCTACCCGGTGTGCGGAGCGTTCGACCGATCGCTCTCGCTCGTGCTCCGCATTTTCCGCTCTTTCCTCTTGGTGTTTACAGACGTTGCCATTCAACGGTCCGCCTTTGGCTGCGAAATTTTAGCGCCTCTGTGCGCGCGCGCGCGCGCCCGTGGAAAAAGGTCGAGCCCGCCGCCTGACAATAACGCCTTTGCGCATATTGTTTTTTCTGCTGTTTTTTGTTTTTGCTGTTGGGCTTTCTCTCGGTGGCTTGTACGATTCTTTATATTTTGCAGCTCCGCGTAAAGTTTTCCCGGAGGCGATGAAAGGGGTATTTTTTTTGTATAATTGCGATGCGTGGTGGAGGGGTTAGACCTACATTGTTTTTGAGATTCGATTAATAATTTTATTCTTTGCTGATTTCTTTGGCGCAAAAATTGTGAAAAAGAGCGGAGAAGGTGAATTCGGATTTTTCAGTGTTTTATATTGATGAGAGTGTCACGTGTATGCTTTATACGCTCAGAATCCAATGAAAATTGTTTATTCATCTACGGAGAAATTTATGAAATACTTCAATTATGTTTTTAATCAAAATTTGTACTTACATAGACATTCTAACAAAACCTAAAGAAAATATACACCGTACCTAACTGATTTATTTTGTCTGCGTACACATACATTCGCGCAAATAGAAAATCGCGTGCATATCGTACAAACGTCTAACCGCCGCAATTCATACAAACCCTATGTAAATTCAAAAAATTCCCACTACCGTAATTAAAAATGCAACGAAAAATTGCACTCCTACGGAATTAAATAAAATAAATTTGCCCCGCCTCTACCCACTAGCGGCAAAAAACGGCAATCCCATCCCCGAGACCATAAACCATAAATATAATTCTTCCTGCTGGTGCAATTAAACATTCACGCCAATTACTTCCCAAGTCTGCCACTTCCCACTATATCTTCTCTAATTTGAATAAAGAAGGCATTAAAAAATGTAGAGGTACAGCGAAGCAAAAATTGCGGGAATTCGTAAAATAGTACAGGGATGTCTGTGTACAGAGAAATTTTTCGAATGTAAAATATTGAGAATTTTACGGTGAAAATTGCCGTGAATTACAACCTTTGTCGGTTAACTTGCATATACTTTTTACTTTTCCATCAATTTTGCCGTACTGTAAAGTTTACTCGCTGTAGAGTGAAAATTCAATGTATAATAAAAGAAAACTAACAGAAAAACGGAATACCTATATGAAGTTATACAATCCAAAAATTGTTAAATCTGTGTAAAATATTTCTTAAAAATCTGTTTTTTTATTTCTATTGCAGAATTATTAATACTTATATAAGTACCTTTAGAAACGTTTTCTCTTTATTAGTGTAAAATGGGATTTCTACTTCAGAATGCCAGAAAATGTTAAACTCTAATTGAGAATTTTCATGTATTTTTACTTAATATCACATAAAACAAATGAATAATTTTATATAAAACAAAGCTCAAACGAATTCTCTGTACGTTGATTTTTATTTTCTTTGGATTATTTTTTATAGAAAATTTTGTAGAATTTTGTACTAAAAAAGAAGTGCAATTTTTTACTGAAAAACGCACAATTAATATCAACTGTCGTAGATCTCGAGAAATAGGGCCCACATTGAAACTAACTACAAAAGCTAGGCTTAAGTTTTAAGCACAAGAAAATACCTTTCAAGCCTCATCAATTCTCTTTGCCGGAGGTAAGGGTCCATTTATGGTGAAAGAACAAAGTTGTATCTTGATACGTCTTGTCGTGTCTTCTAATATGTAAAAGTATATCTATATGTGCCACCTAGAATTAACTCAGTATCTCACTATAAATGCGTCCTAAGACAGTCGTTATAAATTTATAGATGCATGAAAACAGGAATTTTATAATAATAAATGGAATAAAATAATAACCATTGATATTTATGGTACTTATTTTTAGACAATAAAAATAATTTATTATCCAACTATCTACGAGAAAAAATAAAAAGATTATATTACTGCAAGATTTTCAAAACTTGCCTATTTTACTAAAATTTTCAAATCTTACATATTTTACTGCAAGATTTTCAAAACTTGCATAATTTACTGCAAGATTTTCGAAATTTGCATATTTTACTGCAAGATTTTCAAAACTTACATATTTTACTGCAAGATTTTCAAAACTTGTATATTTTACTATAAAATTTTCAAAACTTGCATATTTTTCTGCAGGTTTTTCTACTCATTTCTATACAAGAAACAAAATGCAAATAGATCTGCAGGCAAATAATATGCTGTTTTTTTGTATATTTCTTCCTTATTAATATCAAACTAATTTACCACTTTCAAATTAATAAAATGTATTAAAATAATCAATTTTAATGCACCTCAAATGTCTCTTAAAATATTCCTAAATTCAATAAGAAAAACATCTGAAATGAGTCTTAAAATAATTTTAATTCAGTACAAAAATAGCAAATGGGACTCAAAACAATCTTAATAATAATACTTAAAAGTGTATCAAAAAAGTTTTTCTATTTTTTGGTAAATCTTAAAACAATTTTAAAAATTGAAAATATTCGTCACAAATTAGTCTTAAAACAGTCTTCTTTTAATCTCAAAACGATCTCAAAATTGTTTTACTATATCGAATATTTTATATCTTAAAATATCTTAAATAGTGCCATTTTTGGGACATGTCATTTTTTTTACGCGGGATATTTTGGAAATTCTGCAGAAAATCATGCATAAACTCTGCTAGATATGTTGCAAAAATCTTGCAGACAATTCTACCAATTTTTTCTATAAGGGTCATTCTTAAACACCGATAAAAAGCTTCAACAAGTTCGAGAGTCTATTTTCCCACAATTCAACAGTGGTCATTTTCACCGTGAATCTCCCTATAATTTTCATTCAAAAATTCTTTCCGCATGCGCGACGGCAGCTGCTAGTACCACGATGCATTATGGACGTCGAGCGCAATGCCCGTTGCCAAGTAGGCCACGAACTACATTTGTGTGTATGCATGAGAGTCTGTTTGAACGAGCCGCTAGCACTGCTGTTGTTGTCCTGTGTTGGACGCATCTCGCTGCTCGCAGTCGGCGGGCGAGTTTGTTCCGGCAATTAAACTGCGTGCCCTCGCATTAGGATGCGGAAATTTCTTTATTCAACGAGTATTTGTGTGTGTGCGAGCGGATGGCAAAGGACCATGTTTGTGCGGCGTAGGAGTGACTGTTGCCGTTTGAGTGTCATGCTCCTTTGTGGGAGAAATATCAGGATGATTTAGTAGCGGGATATGCCGTTAATCGCGGGCTCGAGAGGATGTTGATTCGACGTTTTGCGGATGTAGGGATGAGTAGCGCTGTGCATTTATTGATTACTGCGGTCAGAGTTTAATTGGCTTGTGGAACGGAACGCAAGGGTTCGCAATCTGATGAAAATTAATTTTACAATTTATCGTGGAAGATTGTTAAGACAATGCTAAGCTTGTAAGTTAAGTATTTCGTTTCCATTAGAGTTATGTGGGCTTTTGACCAATGTAAAGTAAACTCTCCATAACTTTTTAAAAATCAAACGAAAAAGTTTTGTTAATACTTTAGCTTTGTATGCCAAAAAAAAAACAATTCTGGTGACAAAAAAGATTAAAATTTTAAAAATGTTTGCAATTTTTAAATTATTGTCAACTTTTTGCTTGCTTTATGCATATAAACATCATATATCAATGAGTGAGTGAAAGGCCACCCTGTTTTGAAAAACGCAGTACATCCAACTTGAAAGCGTCAAAAGAAGCATTAATTTAATGCTCGATTACTAATATATTATATTTAATATTTAATATTTAATACCAGTAAACGAGCGTCAAAATGACACTTCTTTTGAAGCATACAGAGATAGAACATTTTTCACACGTTATCGAAAATATGACTTTCTTTCATGACTTGTCAATATACATTTAAAAAATCCATATTTACTTTAATAAAAATTAATTTGAAAATGAAAGGATCACACAATTATTTATTATTAGTGGCATGTATAGATATGTGAACATTTCTACCCATATTTTTACTTGATTTATGTCAAGTAAACTTTTAACTATTTAAAATTGACGATTTATTATATGTGACAGTGACATTATCATAAGCTTTTATAATAAAGAATGTTAAATTCCGTTCCTTTTTTCATTTTAAAAATGTAATATTATATTACAGTATTTTTATTTAGTCAATAATATTTCATTCTAAAATTTATTGTTTATCAAAATTTCTATTTAAGTTTATTTTGAAGTTCAACTATGGCCTTGAATTCTTGAACATTCAAAAATAATTTATTGCATTTTCGCTCAAAAATAGTGTAAATTTCGTTCACTCAATTCTAGCGCAAAACGTGTAATCCTCTCAACAACTAAAAAATATCAGAATCCCGTCATCCCACCTATCAATAAGAGAAATTCTAGCGAAGAGACACCCGTCTTACACTCTTAAAAATTCTCACGTCTCTCTCGCCACCCACAACTAGAACAATCCACGCAACAATAATCCGGCAACTCACGACGCCCCATTCTGTCTCTCTACTTCCAGATACGGAAGCCCTCACCACAGTCGCTCGCAGTCTGTGAAGACACCGGGCAGCCGAGCCTCGGGCCGGCCCAACTATCTCTGTCTGCCCCAGCAGAGGTCGCGAGTCGCCAGCATGCCCAACACCGGCGTCGAGGAGGAGTATTACCGTCTGAGGCACTTCAGCATCACCACCAAGGGGGTGGTCAATCGGGGCGACTCCCTCAAGAGCCGTCGCTCGCGATCCAACAATAGCGTCGCCTCCAGCAACTCGAGGTACGTGCGTTGTCGTTATTAGGAGGGGGGTGTGACGTTCGTTGCGCGATGATGCGTGTACGTGGGGATTGGGATCAGAGAGTGGGTTGAAGGAAGATGGGGGGCGGGAGTGGAGGAGAGACGTGATGATGTGCTTGAAGAGATGAATTGATTGTTTCTTGGAGAAATTAATTAGACGGAGAAGGTTCTATCATATACTGATCTTCTAGACATTTATATTTCTTATCTTTGGACGTTAACAAGATATATCGCCAAATTCTTACAAGTAGTTTTTTAAAATCAGACACAAAACGTGTAAAAAAGGTTTCAACATAAGAATATTAAAAATAGTAGAGAAGATAGGTACATTTGAGTCGTGTAATGTATTTTTATTTAAAGCATTTAAAAATAAAATCTATCTGATACTATGCAAAAGTTGAAAGTCGTAAGCTTCCCGATGAGGTACATAAACTCTATTCAGGCTCAAAATTTGTATTATTATTATAGAGAGAGATAATACTATAATAATATTAATAATATATATAAAGACAAATATTACCTTTAGAAAATAATACGTTTTCAAAATTAGCATCAATAGTTTCAAAGGTTTTTGTATGTAAAATGTACTGTATATTGTAAATGTATTGTATATTTTAATTGATTAAAGGAAGATCTGAAGCCAAGATTCTATACTTTTTATTCTACTTTTTCTGGTAATTCAAAGTTTTTAGTATACGCCGTTGGTCGCTTGTCGTCGTTGCCGTTACTGTTTTTGGCAGTTCACAAGGGTGGAAAGGTTGGGTTATACGAATGTTAGGTTTGCTTGTTTTTTTTGTGGTCGGTGTGGTGTGGCAACGTGACGTACAAAAAGCTACCGCGTTCGAGGTATACGTGCTTTTATCTTACAGACTACGAACATTGCTACGCATTCATGAAAATGATTCAAATGTGGTTTTCTGTACTAGTATTTATGCAGGAACATACTAAAAGAAAGATAAAAAACCTATCAAATAAAATTAAAATGCTCCTCGCATCAGAAAAATACCGCTGCCAATTAATTGGCACTTAGCTTCCTCAAACTAAATTAATTATTCCAATATGAAATTCTTTATTATAATAAATTAATTTTAAATTACTATATCTCTTTCTAAATAATACCTCAAAAATGGTGTGCTTTTTTATTATTGAAGGTTTGACAAAAGATAATTTTTTACTAAAATTACAGAACGATAGGCTAGGGTGGTCCAAAAGTTTCAAAGTTTCCATTTTATTTCTTGTAACCCTTTTAAAAGTGGACAAATGTGAAAAAAATAATGCTAGGCAGGTACTGGACGTGAGATTTAAAGGTTCGTTTATGCACTTTTTAAATAAATTTGGTAAAAAATGATTAAAACTTCTAAGTAAAGAGCCATATGCGTCAAATTTTAACAAATATCAGGCTATCTTTGAATATTTTTCAAGGCTCTAATTTTCGAAGATATTTCAAAACCCAAATTTTGTTTTAATTTTTGTTCCGAATAGAATCTATAGAAAACATGGCAAACATAAATATATTTCAATATAGAAACTGTTCCAGTCTCAATATTGTGCAATTTTTCTAGCATATTAAATGATCTATGTCATAGTTTGATGTAAATTACTTCCGGTAATGTTAGTGCATAGATTCACTTAATTCCTAATTATCTAAAATTTTGTGAACGATTTGCCATCATAAATTTTCGAGATATAACCATTTAAACTAAATGACTTCGTGTATAATAAAAGAAGGAAGAGCCTATCTGAAATGTACGGTTGTAGAATATAGGTAATTTTATGCTCTTTTTAATGCATTTACTTTAAATTGATCATAATATTTCTAACATACCAAGAAACTCGAAAAACTAAAACTCAAAAATCCAAAAATCCAAAAATTCTTATAAAAAAATAACGAGTCCATCAATCTTCAAATTTATTTTCAATTTCAAATCTTCATTATAAAACGAAAAAAATGAGCTCTGTTTGGTCAATAATGACCGTGCTATTGGTTCTAACATATAGAACCTTCTAACGAGGAAGCAATAATTTACTCGAAAATTTGTCCTAAATCAATTACTATCAACTATTATTCTAAAATTTTTTTTAATACATAAAAATATAAACCAAATTATTTATATAAATTCAGATAAAATTGTTATAAACAATAATAATATATTCTTAACTTTTTAATTGTTTCATAATGAATTTTTTAATAAAGGTTTGAGTGGATTGATTAATTTCTTTTACACGTAGAACATTATTCTATGTTTAATTTCTGGGATTCAATGAAAACTGCGACCGAAGACCTGTAGTCTTTAAATTCAATTGTAAATTTATTTATATACCCTGGTAGAAAATTATCTAGTCTTAGCGAGGCTCTCGATTATTCCCATGGCAAACTAGATAGATCTACATAGTTCTAGATTAATTTTCCACCAGGGAAGGTTACTAGTTTATCAATTGAACCCCGTGTAAAGAGAAAAATCTGTACTTTGACATGATTCATCTATTTATAACGATACATATACAGATAAATAATAAGAATAACGATCATAATACAAATATGACACACAGCTAATACCGCGTAAATTAGCTCCCTTAGTTGCTCCACGGTAACCTAGACTGAAAAATTCTCTAAACCTAAAAAGTAATCTATACGAGTGAAATATAATCCCCACGTAGAAGAAATAAACAATCCACTCGACCTATAGAGCAGACAACGGAATTCCACTTCGAGAAATTAAGCGCTTTTGTGATACCTCGTTTCGCGCGTACAGCTTCTCGCGCTCCGCCTTGTCGCGCGCAAGCTCTTCTTTTTCTTCCAGCGCTTTCATTTTTCCCGCGTCTTTCAGCACAACGCAGCATAGCGTGAGGCTATGCTCGCCCATTTCTTTTTTATACTCTGGCTGCTCCATCAGGTGTGTATATACGCGCGCGAAGCTATTTTCGTCTCCCCGTTCGCTTTACGTTATATACAACGCGTGCATTTATCTCGGCTTTTTTTGCAGACAGCCGGCGTACATGTGTGTGTAGACACATTTTCTTGTGTGTGCCAGTTTTATGCTTTGTTTTTCATTGTTTTGTTTCTTTGTGAATGTCTTTCGTTTTATTGAAGTGAAAGAATGTTTAGTTTACATGTAACGTTAAATTTTTAACTATTTAATTCGTGGTGGAATAAAGATGGATTTAAATAAGTTTATGCCCATCTGAACGAAAATGGCCACTTTTTTCCCTGAAAAGCGAGACCAAAAATACACTTTTTGCCCGCAAATGCGGGAAAAGGTAACTTCACTAGAAACTAGTCCAAATTTCTTTATTTCATCAAGTTCTACCAATAACACTGATTTTCGATTGTCTTTTAACAATATTGTCTTTTAACAGTCCATTAGTCCCGCTTTCCATGTTAAAAAGTGGCCACAGTTGAGATGGACTATATGTAACTCGAAAAAAGTCGATTTTTCGCTTCACTCGCTCGGGCAGTAAACTCACCTGCGGAAAAAATATTCGACTTTTTGCCCTTGTTACATAATGTACTATTTCTCATGCAGGATTATTATTATATTGTGATAAAGACAACAGTTGTATTAATGCTATCTACAGCTTCAGAATTAAAAGTATTGTCATATAAGCATCGTTCCCAAAGCTGTATATGTTCTTTTTGTATCATAATTTTGTACTTGTTCTAACGCGTTAAAAGAAAATTTTTCACGAAATTTTAATTTATTTGAGTAATAATTCTAGATTTTTATTTAAAACTAAGTCAAAATAGACCGACTTAAAAATGCTTTTTATTCATGAGCAATTGATGAATCTTCCTGGTATTTATTAAAAACTTGCTATGATATTTTGAAAAGAAGTTGTGCATCCTTGCTAAAATTACTTTTAATAATTTTTCTTATACTTACATTTTTTAAAATGATAAATAATTTTGAAATATTGTACAATATAAATCAACACAAATATTATAAAAAAATTCTTAAATAAATACTTATTACGCAATAATAAATTATCAATCTTCAAACAAAATTTTAAGAAATAATCTATCAGTCATTGTAAATAATTCATGTCCAAAGTTAGGGCTTAATTTTCTCATTTTAACTCATTTTTAATGGAATAAGCATCATTTTTATGTAATGAATAAGTATATTTAATAATAAAAACATAATTCCCAAAAATAGTTAAAGATCCTTCTTTAGAAAACGTACATTAATTTTAATTTGATCAATTATTTAAAAAAAACTATGGTATTACATATTTTAGACGTTAAAATTACAGCTAAGATATTTTATATAAAATATCAGTCCTACAAAAGATTTACCTGCGACTGAGTTTTAAAAAATCACGCAATATCGAGAAACAGTTCATTAAAAATGAACAAAGCACCCCGATCAAAATGATAAAAGCCCACGTTTCCTCCGCTCTTACCTTCTGTTTATCATTTACACACACGTGTATATATAATGCAGCAGGCAGAAGCAGCAGTAGCAGTCTCGCTACATATTCATTCCTATTTTCTCTCTGTCTGCGTCGCTGCCGCTCTCGCAACATTTTTCTCCTCCGCCCTATTCCCCGGCTGTACCTTTAAAATAGTGATCTCCGCGCTGCTTTTTGCCGCTCGCTCTCTTCTCTTTTTGGCGCCATCGCTCTGCACCTTTTCCTTACCTCTCTCAATTTCTCCCTCTCTCTCTTGCTCCCTCTTGTAGTTTTCTCCCAGCGGTGCTCTTTGCCTCCTTTTTCGCGTGTCTCTTATTCTACCTTCTCTGCTGCGCGTGAATGGATATATCGCATCTTCTTACGCTCGTACAGCGGTGCTTTGTTGCCCGTCCCGATGATACGCGAGTAATTTTTAAACTGCTACTTTAGCCAGAGGGTAATTGGCCGGGGCCATTTGAGAGGGGAAAATAGTTTACAATGGAATTACGAATATAAATTGCGTTATCTCGAAATGAGACGAGCGGCCCCCGGGGGACTTCTTAAAAGGGCTGCCTGTAAAACTTCACCCGATTGGATAATATAAAGTTGAAGGCGAGAGAGAGTTCATTAGCGTTGTAAATGTTGCTTTGGAGGAGGGAGACCGAATTTGTTTGTTCCTTGAGAAGGTCGTTTTTAATTTTCCGGTAATATTGTCGCGTGAAAACAAGCAAGAGTATAAGTTATACTGAAATTGAAGATAATTTTGGGGAAATGTCATGATAATGTGTATTTAATGTTTTTAATAATATAAAATGCCTTAGGATCTTTCTTGATCGATAGATAATATTTGAACTAAAATTCAAGTTTAAGTAAGACAAGTCGTGTTGGAAAATATTAAATTTCAATCTTCTCACTTATAAAGCTGTGCGACAAAACTGATTAAGTGCCTAACCAAACATTTGAGTTACTTGAACAAAGAATTTTCTAATTTTTAAAGGAAACTCTAAACTATAATCGAACAGTGCAAAAGCCGCAAATTATTACTCTTTGTTACACTTTACGATGCTTCAACGTTCAGAAATATTATAAATTTGATAAAGCACTACTACTAGGTGTATTTCATTTACACAATTTTCGTTTTGAATTGGAATGCTAAGAGCAGAATTTCGTTCAACAAAAATCTCATTATTTATTTAATATAAAGAGAAACAATACCTAGCTTTAATTTAAGTTATATAGTTTTAGTTTTAGTTTAAGTTTCCTTACACAATTGTGAAACATGACCATACTTGGTTTATTCTACTCTAACTACTATATGTGTCTTGGTAAATTAGTTTGAATCGCTTCAATATTACACGAGTTATTAAGCCAAATTAAACTACTTTGCGAAATAATTATTATAAATTAAATAGTTTTGTTTATTTTAAATAGAATTCCAACTTCACTTACGAAATTAAAATTAAATGCAAAACTAGCTTTACAACATAAACCCTGCACAATGATGTCCGACCAATCTTTGTTTCTTCTACTTAGCATAAAGATGACTTTCTATTGCTTTCACTTGCGGAACAACAATTATCATCGGAACGGGGTACCCGAGCGGTCACTACTCCAAGTAAACTATGCCCGTTACTTATCTTGGATGACCGATCGTTCGTGCACCGTCGAATCCCTCCAATGATGCCTTAATTTCTTTTATATATAAAATGTTAATGACAATCAATACTAATTAAAAATTCTCTAATCTATAGCTGCAATTTATTTCTTACAATAAAAATGTGTGTTTTAGTCAAGACATTAAAAAAATTCATTAATTAAATATGAATAAAAATCAGTTTACCAAAAATCAAGCATTTGAAGAAAATATTCATAAAAGAAAAATTATGCACCTGAATTATAGAAAAGATGCTCGATTTAAAACACTTTTAAGAAAAATATCAAAGAAATTGTTATTTGATTTTCTTAATCTTTATTATAATGAAAATGTTTTAAAACCTGACAGAGACCAAATCTCGACAGATATTTTTGACATAGCATGCAAAATTTAAACTTAAACCTTTCTTTATTGGGTAAAGTTGATTCTATTGCTCGGTTTATATAGTCATCTAAATTGAGAATAGATTTGTTGCCACGAGCTACGTTAAAATTGTTCACCTCACTTCTCTAGTAAGTCTACTGTATATGTTTCAGTTCCTATCTTACTGAATTAGTAAAAGGGAAACCAATTACTGTAAAAAAGAGAAAAATAGTTAAAAATTATAAAACCGAAACTAAGTTTAGAGAAAAATTGTTTGAAATTTTAAAAGGAAGAAATTGCGTTTCGACCGAGGTATTCGTATATTCTTAATAGGGATGGTACCTTTCTTTAGACGTATAATGGTCAAGAAATAAAGCCGAAACATATCAAAGAAAGCCAGTTGTACATCTACGATTCTAAAGTGTAATTGTTGCATGTAAAAGAGGAGTCCACCTAGCAATAGAAGCAACAATTAAGAATCCTTCATTATTTATATGTTTGAGCTTTATTTTTTGTCTACTATGCATCTAAGGAATGGTATTCGTCCTTATTGAGAAGACCAACGGATACTCCGTTCGAAACGCAATTTCTTCCTTTTAAAATTTCAAACAATTTTCCGCTAAACTTACTTTCTGTTTTATAATTTTGAACTATTTTTTCCCTTTTACTCGTTCAATAAGGTAGGGACTGAAACATATACAGTACACCTAACTAGAGCAATGAGGTGAAGAATTTTAACGTAGCTCGTAGCGATAAATAGATTCTCAATTTAGATTAAAACCTTTTTCTCGAAACTTCAAAAACTAGCTTTCTCAAGAGGTTTTAATGAATCTTTCTGGAAATTTTCAGAACTATTGTTTATTATACTTAGAATAAAAACTGTTGACTATAATAATATTTAAATTTTTCTTTCTTATCTGATTTTATTCATCGATAATTATCAAAAAATGAAATGTTTTGAAGCATTTTCATAAGTCAAATGAAAACTATTTTGTTTTAAGCAAGTGCAAGATTTTTACATCTAATTAACAGTTTATTTTGATTGCCTTCTTTAAGAATTGATACAGATCCTTCTAATATCATCATTTATAGTCCATTAAAATCTTAGCTCGCTAGACTCAAGAATAAAAAAAATTAATTTCTCCATAATCGTATCTTATCGGTAATACTGCCTAATATTCAATCAATACAAATCGCCGTAATATACCTACTATATTGAAACAATTTACTCGTTTTAAACTTTATCTAAAATTTGAAAAGAAATCTCAATTACACCCCATTCACCTCTAATTCCACTCCATAAAACTCAAGCTCAATTCCTCCCTGAAGTACTCGTATCCTTGAAAGGACAATTCCACCCTCTCTACTATATACATAATACATCCCTCTCACATCCCAACATTCCTTTCCCTCCCTACCTATACCTTCATTTCTCCTCTTGCTTCGGCGTGTCGCGCTCGACGTTCAGCCCCCTAATCCTCGAAAGCTTGCGCGCGCGCGAGCGCACGTCTAGTTATCCTGCTGCTGCTGCTGTCGTGTGGATCTTAGAAGGAGGTTAAGCAAATTTCACCGGCGGCGCAGCTCGATCATCGCTGCGCTTCATTGTGACGAGAGAGAAAGACAGACAGAGAGAGAGAGAGAGAGAGAGAGAGAGAGAGAGAGAGAGAGAGAGAGAGCGAGTCTTTGTGAATTATAAACGTTGGTTGAAAGTTCGGTGGAAAACGACGATGTTGAATTTCAGGCATTACTGGGCGTCTGGGTAGATTGTGGATTTTTTTGTACGGGGTAGAAGGTGTCGTCGTTTATTTTTAGTTTAAAAGGGAAATGAGTTTGTAATATAATTTTGGGTTTGCAAGCGAAGTAGAATTGTAATGTGACTGTAGTAATGGGCAATTGTTTTAAGTATGGTAGGCAATTGAGGTTGAATTTGATGAAGGAGGCAATAATAATCTCAAATTTTTAGCAAGAAATTATTGAAGAACAATCTCGTCTAAAACGCAACTTTGTATATGTATCGCTGAAGAAATTATATAATGTCTCTGGTACGAAAAATGTACTAGAAATAGTAGCGCAAAAACGGTATACAACCAAAATTATACCAGTTGTAAAATATTGATACTAAAAGAATTACGGGTATGTGTACTAAAAAAAGTATAATTTACTGTTTTCTTAACTACGCATGAAAATTTTAAGATTTGTGAAATGCATTACGCTTTGAAATACGTTGCTATAATATTGATTTTTATTGATAAGTTGCTAAAATATTGATTTTTATTTAAAATTACAATAAATTGGTTTATTTTACTTAAAATACCTGCGGTAACTTAAAAAAGTCGCAACTATCGCCAACCGATTTTTATTTCTTTTAATATAAATATTTAGCTTTGCAACTAGTATACAGGGGAGACCGTGGGTAAAGTGAGCCTCGAGGTAAAGTGAGCTTTCTATATATTTCGACATAAATAAAACATTTATATTAATCTCACTTATATAACAAAACAATCTAAGTAAACAATGATTTTTAAATGCTTCGTGGTACATGTAATTGGTTATTTAGTAAAAAATTTAACAATGAATTTGTGAGCTACTCGATATGATAATTTTGCATGTTTTTATTTTTAGATAAAGAAGTGTTATGTATGCTATTTTATTACAGAAATTTGTTGTTTTGTACTTACAAGGAGAGTCCACGATCTGCGGGAAGCGGTTTTCGAAGAGGCTTTAGGAAGCAATTTCTGGTACCTAAAAGTGATGCCCCACATAGGCCGTCAAAGTCAAGATATGACCTTTTGTATTAAAAATACGTATTATTTCAGTAAAAAATGGTACCTATACATCGTATCATAAGTCTGCAAGATTTTTTGCTAGAAAATTGATGTAACAAGATAAAAAAGTTGACTAAAGGAGCTTTAATTTAAGCTGCGTTTCATAAAAAATATTATTATGTTACAAAGTTATGAACAATCAAAAATAATGACGAAAAATGCACGGAAAACTACTCAATTTAAAGAGATGAAAATCCTCCATTTTTATGGGTTTTCGTGATTAGTTTTGATTATCCATAATCTTGCAAAAGAATAATATATTTATATGAAACAAAGCTTAAATTAAAGCTCTTTTAGTCAACATTTTTATCTTGTTACATCATTTCTCTAGAAAAAAATCTTGCAGACTTATGATACGATGTACAGGTACCATTTTTTACTGAAATAACGCGTGTTCTGAATACAACCGATCATATCTTGACCCCAAGTGCCTATAAGGCAAAACTATGGGTACTAGGCATCATTTTTAGGTACCAGAAACCACTTCCTGAAGCCTCATGGAAAACTCCTTCCCACAGGTCGTGGACTCTCCTTGGTAGTATACTAAAATTTAAATAGATATTTTTTTAATACAATAAGATAATACATAAATCTCTTAAAAAACATTCTTACGTCACACGTGCATTCGGGGGAGACTGTCCGCGGTAAAGCGAGCTGATGTAAACAATATAAAAAAGAAAGTGTAACCTCAATCTGGCTCTATGGTTAAGTCTGATAAATATATTTTGTAAACCTTTACCCGTATGTGTCTATTCACAAATCGATTAAGTTACGTTTAAAAGTTAAATTAAACTTATGAATTTATCGTAATTTAAACTTTTATCTCCATATTTATTGAAGCTCACTTTGCCCGTGCAAAGGCTTACTTTATCCCAAGCTCGTGACAAAATAGGTCTTTTCATCTTTTTCTTATAAGTGAATTTTAAAATACATTCAATTACTTTGCAGTCTTGGTGCTCAAAATTTATATTAAATAAAGTTTATATTACCTTTTTAATATATTTGGAATTATCGATAGTTGAAATATATTTATATATTCGTGCTTAAACTTTTTTAGACTCGCTTTGGTCTCCTCTATCAATAACGCCTCGCGTTTCATATATCAATGTTTTTACAATTTCGCGCAAAATTCAGCGGTCTACTTAAACACTTGAACAAAGTCCGCGTAATCTGTGACCGAATCCGACGAGCTCGAAACCTATACGCTACGTCCTAGTTACACAAGTTACACGTGCGACGACAGTAACAAAGCCCTAGGGATAGTCGTGCATCAAGCGTTTTTTGACGCGGTTGGTCACGCTCGAAATAGAAAGACGAGTTAGCGAAATCAACCGTTTTATTTCTAGAGCTCACTGCAGTAAACGCTTATTTCTGTATTAGGTAAGAACGTCGCTAATTTACTCACCTTCTTCATAAGTTTTGTACCCTATAATTATCTTGGAATTTACTTTTTTTCTTGGGATCAAAAGTAAGAGAATCGTTCAAGATTTATTAAGAGTAGTGCAGTTGTTTTCAAATATTAAGTAACAAAGAAGGAACAAAAAAGACGAAAAAATTGTTTTTTACAATCAGGTATTTTCATTTCTTATAGAAAACAGAAACGTATTTTCTCGAGATGAAACCGAAGAAAATTGTTCAATTCTGATAAACAAACAAACAAGCAAATACATTTTTATATTTATATATTAGTAAGGACTAGTAAGGACAATAGCGATAATACTGTTATCGCTCTTATTTATGATTATTTGTAAAATATATTTATAACGTAAATGAACATACATTCGATCAAATATCACTAATTATATGTATCACACTTTATTCGCCAAATATGCTCCTATGTCTGCACCTATATTTACAATCATTTACACATTATTTTCCTATGCTGTTTAGGATCAAATTGTTTCGCCAGTGATTTCTGTTTGTACGACCAAATGTACACAACCACCTATACTTTACCTGTACAGCGTCGTCAACGTAAAAGAGAATGTATTTCCCTCTAACAAGAGAGAGGGAGAGAGAAAGAGAGAGAGACAGAGACAGAGAGAGAGAGAGAGAGAGAGAGAGAGACTCCGTAACGATGACCGCGTTTCGCGTGGAGAATCCCTATGACTCAGCCGCCTCTCACACGTAGCCTTAAAAGCGAGAGAGAAAGAGAAAGAGAAGAAAGTAGTGCCGGGGTGGAAACCGATATATATATATAGACAGATTTCAATAATTTTAATAAACAATTTTAAATTGTCAAAATTAAAAATATGAATAATCATATTTTCGATAACAAAAAACGACTCTGTAACGGTACCAGTTCCCGATCAGAATCCAATCTCTGATCAGTTTTTGACATAAATTGTTACCTTAAAACTATTGTAAATATATAATGGTTGACAACTCAAGATATAATTATTAACTATCTGAATATGTTGTATTTAAAGTATAAAAAGTTTAAGCTAAATTTACTGCTATTGAAACAGGAGCTGATCAGTGGTATTTATTAACTGATCAGAAACTGATACCGCGACGGTACTTACTGAATAAACAAAATACATTTGTAAAGACTATGGCAACTTAAATTTTGTATTATAAACGTAAATTTTTACTTGAATCATAGTCTTATTCTGGGAGCGTATCTTCTATTATATACTATTATTTAGATGTTGTACTTACAGATTTCGAAAATACGCAAACTTTCGACTTCATAACTCATAATTTAGAAATTCGATGCAATATAGGTATATTTAAAAATGATTATTTTTGACATTCCGTGAGATAAGGGCCACTTTTACGGACCCTCGCTCACACAAGTGTACGCAAAAGTGGCACTTATCGCACAGAGTGACTAAAATTAATGTTCGATACACGTGATAAAAGTGATTCTCACACGAGTGTGATTGTAGCCATCATTTTCATCCCACAAGTATCGAAAAGTACTATTTTCTTAATATCATGACGACAAGTCTAATCATCAAATAAATTATTTATTTACGAAGGAATTCGACACGGTTCAAATAATCAAATTCGTAGTCGCGAAATTCGACACTTCGCTCCCGAGAGCAGAGTTGACATTCTACGTATCGGTACCCCATTCCACGCTGCTGCTGCTGCTGCCGCTGCACTGCATCAATTATTTTGATGGAAATATTGCATTACTATCGCAAGATGCGATGCCGCCTGCACTATTCCTATATGCACCCGCGCACTATATACTCGTCGGCGCGTATGCGCTGTCGCCCAGCATTTTCGACAAAGTGGAGTATATATGCGCGAAAATAATCACGCTGCATATTCATGCACGCATACGCTTTGGCTTATGTAGATGTGCGCTACGAGACTGGAAGTAGGCGTGTATGCGTACATGTATTAAAGGTAAAGAGAAGCGCAGGGCTCATCGAGTCACTGGAATTTTTAAATTGCGTTTTTTTTTGCGCTGGCGCTTCACTGATGTCCGCGTACTTTTTTCGCCTGCTGCTGAATCGCCGTCGTTCTCTGGTTTTATCGGCATTTTCGTGCGACACTTTTTTTTGTGGGTGATAATTTACGGAAAAACGGGCGCTAAGTGATTCTGCTGCTTCTTTCTGTGGGCTGTAATTTTGGTAGGAAAAATATGTGTGAAACAAAAAATTGTTGAAGAGTGCTTCGGTACTGAATCGTGGAGCTTTTAGAATACAAGCGAATTTCCAAGAGTATGTTATGAACTTCGAATTTTGTGAATTTTATGAGCATAACTAAAATTGAATCTGAACTGGTTTATAGTGGCTGTCGATCAACAAAGGCTTTAAAAGGCTGTAAAATTGAATTTCATTTTGCTCTATATTTTTTTTATAATATTACTTAATTAGGTCTATCAAAATAATTAAAAAGGATCGTGTATAATTATTAAACTGGCGATCATACGTAAAAATATTGTATACAATACAATATTGAATGTCCGCATGACAATTTTGTTCACAATAATCAATTTACTTTTAAAGTCGCAAAAGCAAGGTTTATTAACGTAAACTAAACTTTCAGAAGCGAGTTCTCTGGTTATATTTGTTCATGCAGTGTAATTTTATGGAAGCAATTGTCTGTTATAAAAACATCTATATATAATCAGATTTATATGTAAAAATGTAATTCATCGTTAACAGATAGAAGTAATAAACTCCAACAACATATTAATAAAAAGTAATGAAATTGGTCGCATAATACTCTTACATAAAATAATTTAACCATTTTTTTATTACAATTCAGTCTCACTGAAATATCAAATTAATATTAATTAAATTGTTTATACACAGGTTTTTAAACTATTGAATTTAAATATTATTGATCCTTTCAGCTATATGTATTTGTATTAAACCCATTTATGTGAAACTTTGTATAAAGGAGTTTTTTTGGATAACTGATTACAAATCTGAAGTCTGATTATCAAAATTTAATGTAGCCAATCTAATACGATAAATCAAATAATTGTTGTCCGCCATATTAGATAGGTCATTTTGTATTATGTAATTTTGATTTATAATCAGCGGTTTTGGAAGCATTACTTATTCCTTGAAAAAGTGTCATTTTTCGACTAATTATTTAATATATTGTCTTTGTCACTAACAAAATTCATTTATACAACTTAATATTACGTTTATTTATCCCCAAGGCATCTTGATTTGCAAATTAAAACAATTTAAAATGTTAACGTCAGAACAACAAATGATTAAAATTCGTTGTAAAAAAGATATATACGGACCATTCTGAACCATAGTTAAACAAGTCAATTTAAAATAATTTACATAAAGTAATATTTGTCGTAAAATTCCTAAGAATAATTTTGAAATAACCACGAGAAATTGCAAAATTTTTAAAATAGATTTATTCTCTTATTTAACAACCGTATTTGGTATACTATGTCTCAAAGGGTTAAGAAGCCTAACAAAATTATTATCGATATATTAATTAATGGAGCGCTTGCAGCTGCTTGTAACATATATTATTACATAAGCATCCTGTATATTGGCAACTATTATGAATGAAGTTCAATACCAACAGCGAACAGCCGACAGCCGCAACAACAACAACCGCTGCAACTATAGATTTTCAAGTAAACATGGACGGATACTCTAGATCGAACGCGTGAGTTTACGTGTAGCGAAGTGGTCACGTAGACACACGTGTTTGACTTTAGAGAATCATCCTCGGCTTCAGAACTTCACGTAGTGTGCACAACTACTGCAGGCGGCAGCCGGAGCGAACTCAAGATTGTCAGCGATATTAACGAGCCAAATTCCTATAATAGTAATGGCATTGTATGGAATGAATGCGGGACAATTCGATTATTGAATTTGTAGTTTTTTTCAAGTTTATGGATTGCGAAAAATGTTGCGTCGATAATTGTACCGTACGGTAAAAATTATTTAACACTTAAAGTCTTTGAACATTTTAAAGAATTCAGAACTTTCCAAGGTTTTGCATAAAATTCTACTTCCAAATATTAAGTTAATTATAAGATGAAAAGTTTTCAGCGAAAAAAATGGGCCATGAAAAAGTCAGTGTATTGACATATTGGGACTTAAAAGGTTAGTTACGATTGATTGTGAAAAGTGACATAACCTTTCATTACATTCGTTTCTATAATTAAATTCAATTTGGTTATTAAGAAAATTAAAAAAGAATTACAATAATCAATCAATTGATAACAGTCAATCGATAATCGTTCCGTATACTATACCAATAAAAAAAAATTTAATAACGTTTGGACGTGAAAAGTGGTTTACCTATTCTTTTATTCCATTTCATTTTTATCCTTAACAAATTCAATTTCGTTACTACGAAGAATCGAAAAAATTTGATCTTAATACCCAATCAATGTCAATCAATCAAGAATATGTTACAGACAAATATTGTAGGTTCCCTACTTAAAATGTTAAATTTTCATTAATCAATCAATACAATTACTATATTTCTGCTGTTGAAACCTGATCAAAGTGTGATTTTAAAATTCTAAAATGGCATTTATTTGATATTGAACGATAAATCCTTGTAATATAATAACATATGTTTATTCGTTATGTAAAGACTTGTGAATGAGTATCTCAGAACTAAACACCTGTATGTATATGCAAACAAAAAATAAGCTCTAATACATAGAATGAATAAATCCTTTAAATACAAAGATCCATTATTGGTTACTCAAAACTCGATAAACCATTGACGTCGTAACTTTCACACTTTGCACTCATCGGTGTACAAGTTCCGCCAATTAAACCAGTTTAAAAATAAAAAGCAACATTAGCGCTAAAAGCTTTCCGAAAGGCTTGCGTACTCAAACTCACTCATCGCGTTATACGTCGCGCCGCCACCGACGCATATACTTTTTCTAAAACTCTCGCGTGCGCTCGCGCGCTCGCAAAAAGGTCAATCTAAAAGCCTTGCCTTAAAAATATATTTCTCGTCGCGCGCGGGCACTACATGAATGGGACACACCGCAACGCTATACACACACACACACACACACGTCGCTAAATTCGCCAAAGCCTTGGCACACCTCAATGGAATCTCGTAGCCAGGCGATGAACGCACGGTTCAATACCCACAAACGTTGGCTTTCTTTTGTGACCACGGCCCGCGAGAGGATAATCCATATTCTCCTAACGAAATTAACCGGGTCAGTGCGTTTACGGTTCAGCGAGATTCGCGCGCGAGTCGCAAAGGAAAATTGCAAGTGTACGTGTATACACGGCGCGTCGTCTTTGAAATTTCTTTGCCGGAAGTTAGGCGCGCGCGTGTATACCCTCTTCGGTGCGATGGCCAAGTTTCGAGGAAGAAGCACGCTGCGCGGAGGAAATACGTTATAAACGACCTTCCTTCTCCTGTGTGTTGAATAGATATTCGCCGCAGTTGTATACGCGCGTACGCGAGTTGCGCTGTGCTGCACTGGAGTGTAGTACGGAGAAACGGAGGAGGATACTACTTTCTTGCCCGGGCAAGTGGTAAGATTGATGGCCAAACTTTGGTGATAAATGGTTTGTGGATGAATCTATGCAAGATGCGGTTGCGGTATACTTACGGACTACGCGCAAATTTTTGGTTTATTTGCGTTTTGGCTTTTGAGGGAGATGGGGAGCAGTGTACAGCTTTTTGTGGTATAGTTTGAACATACTTACATGGTTATTTATTACTAAAGCTTAACAAAAATGAATGTAGCTGCACTTAATGTTTTAAATGATTATGAAACTGAAAGACATTATATGGATAAGCTTCATATTTATATTCGTACATTGGGGGTATATTCGGTTTTCTATGGTTTTCCATAGAGATTTTTTCGAAGTTGGAAATTTATTTTACAAACATTTTTACAAAGAACTGTTATCGATTGCATGTTTACAATAAACGCTCAGTCGTCTTTCAGCGGTGTCTTGGTCGATAATGCTTCTTTATAAAACGTACTTTTTTAACTTTAAGCTTAATGAATCAATTGAATAAATATTAAAATAATGGCAAAAACTTATGCGATTTTGAATAATATACTAAACATCACAAATATAAAACAACGAATGTTATTGTTTATGGATTCAATTTACCTTATGAAGGTTCACTAACTCAAAAGTTGTAAAAACATTTTTACAAGGAATTATTATCTATTTTATGGGGAAATTATCTTTTAACTCAGACTAATAGCCTATACAACCTTAAGTATTCGTTAAATATAAATTTTTACATTTTTTATACTTTTTATTACACAGACAATCGCATCGAGTTTTTAGATGCTTCACCTCTTACGATCAGGATTTTTAAAAAGAAGAATCTTGATTATGTGTTCAGTGTATAATCGAAAATAGTAAACTTTAATGTACAATTTTTCTCATTTTATTGTATTTACTTTCATATCCTCTTCATCAGTATCACTATCCGCATTATGTTCCATATTTCCCCAATCGCATTCGCAATCGCAATTACTATTTTCCTCCGTATCATCGCATCTCGCTACTCTCCATTATCCTGGAAAAAGGATTTACATTAAGGCCACAGAGCGCATAAGAAGCAACAGCACAGAGAGCTGCAGCGAAAGACGGTAAAGGAAATTGCGCGGGATCGCCTCTTCCCGTTCTCGTTATACAGTCAGCATTTCCGCTCTTCCCTGGCCCGTCCAACTGCATTATCTTATCTACGGCAATTTCCAATTGTTCTGCTTGCAGCCGCGCGCGCGCACGCACATGCCCGGCGAAAGATACGCAGAACGGCAATTTCAGACCATTGTGCCATTGATCGAATGCTTCGCCATCGGCCGCGCAGTTTCGATTACATTTATTTTTGCTTGATAAAGCTTGCACGGGATTTCTCGCTGCTGCAGTTGCACACTTTTTTGCTTATTATCGGATATCGGGGTGCATAAATCGCGCGGAACATCAGTCGGTCTTTATTGGAATATTGTAGTTTAATAATGCGTACTGTGTAATGTATAGTATATTTTTATAATCTGCCTGCGAAGCGAAGGTATTTTATTATATTTGTAATGAGATGGCTTATCGGATCGTTGCGATTCGTGAGATCTGACGATTGAGATTAAATTGTGAATATAATACTTTATCATCCGAATAAAATAAGTATCTTTTCAGTTAATATTTACCAATTGTAAATTAAAGTTGGAGCATTGTAATATTTTAACTATTTACAACAAAAACTATTCGTTCAGTGTCATAGTTTATTTTTACAATCAATTTTTCACATTGCTGATTAAACAAGAGTTGTAAGAAATAAATAGTAACTTTGACAGGTGTTGTCAGCAGATATTAACTGCATTATACTAGTACATTATGTAACAAGGGAATAAAGTCGAAAATTATTCGATATAAAGGATTCGATATATAAAGGAATACTCGATTTTATTTCCGTGTTGCATATAGAACTTTATTCCCAACTGTGGCGACTTTATTGCCTTAAAAATAGGGACTTTAGGTATGAACTAAAGTTTATTGAAAATATAGAAAAGAAATAATATAGAGAAGTAAAATTATAAAATAAAAATGCATTTGCGAAATAAAAGTAAATTTGCGGGGAAAAGTAGATTTTTGGGAACCATATGCTACTTCTGTCCCGCTTTTAAGATCAATAAAGTGGCCATTACGGTTGAGTCGGGAATAAATCTAATTAACTCTTCAGAAAATTTAACTTGCGCGGCTCTGAATACACTAAAACTAGTTATGGTTAATATCCAAAGTTACGCTCTATCCTCTAATTGCGAAAGATAATGCCCGGGGGCACTGATAATTTTAGTTTAGAAAGTGCAATTAAAGGTTTATAGTATATATGTGAGCCGATTGATCGATAATTTTACCGCGTAGATTAAAAAATATGTAAAAACATCGATTTTGATGAACAAATTTTACGTTTAATGAAAGGAAATTGGACTAATGAATTGATGGGTTCGCTTATCGCAAATTGAAATGATCAAGTATACACGTACTTTCGTGCAATTTCGGCCGGAATGGGCTACTGATAAAATCACTCTCGATAAATGATGTTATGGAGTAACGATAAATATGGTCTACTGACTAAGTTTGATGGAGCAAATAATGAATCTGAATTTAGTGTACAGTAATAAAAATTTACATTGCATATGGGTGCCAGGTGAATATCAGATTGATTGATTACTTTTATATTATACAATATATGATTCTAAGAGTAATTGGGCTACTAGTTATATTGCACCTAATAATCGTTATGGAATACTGCATAGAATAAAGCTTCAAATCGAAAATTGTGATTTGAAAAAGAAAAACCTTCAAAATTATTTATTAATTCGAAAGATAATAATATTTTAATAATAATAATAATAATAATAGATAATAGTAATATTACTTTGTAAATATAATTACCAAATACATTTTACCAATAATATACGAATAGTTTCTCCATTGTAGACAAAGAAATTATAATATGTTAGAAAAATTATGCTAGATGTTTATTCCACACAGACCCATAATTAACAAAGAAGTTTCCCTCATTTTTAATGAGTGTTGTACAAAACAACTAAAACCTACTTCTTCTTAACTCCCTTATATCTTGAAACATGATTCGATAATGATTTTAGCATTCAATTTTTTACCACCACAAAGCTTCCTCTACGAGGAATCAAAAATTATAAAACTGAAAAGTCCTGTAAGGTAGAAATCATGTAATCAGTTCGGTAGTTCCCATCCCCTTAACTAGTAAACTATTATCAATTCATTACTATTCACTTATTTCTATTAAAATATTGTAACAAACATCGTTTCAATACATAACAATATACAATAAAAATTTGTATTACAAAAATAGTCAAATAAAATCGAAACCAACATTCGAATCATTTTTAAGCGTAACGTTCGCAGGCAGAACGAAAAAAAAACGTATACGCGTCGACATCGATAACTCTTTATACGTCACGTTGCAAAACGCCACACTGACCTGCAAATAAAACACGCAAACTCACCGTCCCGGAAAATCAGCCTATCCACCCCCGTCAACCTGTCCAAAAACAGCAACGGCAACGACAACAAGCGGTCGGAAGCATTGCCTAAGCTGAGGAATATCAAGCAGCTTGACGCGTCACAGAACGCACTAAGCCTTTTGAAATTGATGACGAAATAGAACAGAAAAGAAACAATAATATGCATTGAAAACTAAATTATTTTACAGCGACTTCTTGATCTATTGCTATCGGATACACTGATCCATTTCCCTATAAGATTAGCAAAAAATAGCTTGCAGCGGATTCATGATTCAATTTCGTATCAAATATACTAATATTTATTTTCTCATAAGGGTAGACCAGTATATACAAGGGTCTCTATATCAAGTGTGTATATGATGATCTTGTAAGATAAATATTTCTTAATAAACTGGTTTTAATAATCAAATAGTTAATCATGAGATTATATGTAGACTTGTTAAAGGAACTATTTTAAATAGGAACCTATACCGTGATGAAAGAAACTAATTAGTGTATTGAATACCAGAACAAACAAGAAACCACTGCAAACCGCAAACAATTTTCGATACCAAATAAATTCGAGGTAATCAAAAATTTAGATTGCATTTGAGCTTCGCTCGATGAAACCTAGAAATTAGATCCTTATTGTTGAAGAAATTCCGTGATAAATACATTTAAATTTAAGAAAAAACAATGTAAAAAATTATTCAAAACTCCCCAAACTCTCCTATTCCTCCACATCGATAACTCGTTGTACGTCACGTAGCTACACCACACCGACCTAAAAGAACAAAAAAATCCACCGTGCAAAAAACCAACCTTTCCACCCTCCTCCATCTCCGAAAACAAGGGCAACGACAACAAGCCCGACCGACGGCATCATCGCGTAAGCCGAGGAACGTATGGCGGTTAATCCGGGCGCTGAGAGAGCGGTGTAAATTCGAGTGACAGGATCCGTTGCGCTGGGCGCGCACTTCCGCGACAGCGACGCACAACAGATGCGCCATGTAGATAAGCGTCCGCGATGATCGCGACGGTAGCCGGAAAAGCCCTCGCGCTTTGATTTACGGTAATTGACATTGGATGCAAGTTATAGAGACGACGTTGCATTGTTCTCTGCTGCGATAAAGAAATTATTATATGCTATGAGTTAGGAACTGTTTGAAAATATGAATTTTGGCAAATGGGGAAAAGAACCGTGCGATATAAAAATGCTCCATTAAACATGGACGATTTAGGTAGAAAATATAAATCTATATAGTATCTTTGAGGGAACTTTGTACTTCAAGGTTTTCTACTTTCCTTTAGAATGGGACGGTTTAAAAGTTAAGTTAAGATAGTGTTTTAAATTTATGTTTTTGCGATGTTAACAACTATTATTTTACTGTAAAGAACATCATAACTTACATTTACACATTAAAAATGATAACTATTAAACATTACTATTATTATTTGTAACTTTTTTAGTAGGCTTAAGGTATAGCACGCTGTTTCTTAGTTGCCTTTCGACACTAGGAGCACAAATCCCAGAACAGCTTTTGCAATACTTCAGATTTGTCCCGTTCTATAGCCGTCTTAGTCAATAACCAAATAACCCAATAACCCAATAACCCAATAACCCAATAACCCAATAACCCTATAACCCAATAACCTCCAAATCCACGTTTGATTCTTTGATTATTTAGCGATGGTGGTATAACGTGAGAAAGTAAAATTTGGAGTAAATGATAAGGGGGGGAGGGCGATATTGAAACGACGACGACGGCGATGATATATCTTTATAATATACAGCGATTATTATCATTTTTATTATTATGATTATTATTATTATTATTAGTGATAAAAAATATGAGTCTAACACAAGAAAATTTGTATGTCAACAGTAGAATCTTATTTTATAAAAACTTATTGTCCTTGGATCTACGTTTGACTCCGACAGTACATACGACTTTTCTACCACTAAAGAACAGTGCCACTGTACGTCGAGTTCAATGCCCCGAGGGTATGCGTCGATCGGTTTTGGCCCTCGGGCTGTGGCTCCTTATCGCGCTGCCGGATGCTAGAATTATGACGAAGCGAGTGTTGCGCCGCAGGTTCTCTGGCAGGAGAGTCGGCTGAAAGTGCGGAGCATTAATCAGTATTTCGATGCGCGCGTGCGCCACACTTTTTAGCGATGGCATTATTGAGGGTGTGATAAAGCATGGGTCGAGTGTGGGGGGGGGGGGCATTTTTCTTGGGGAGAAAGAAAGGTAGAGAGGCTTGAAGATGATGGGATTATTTATTGCTTCCTCACAGAGCAAGCTTTGTGATAGTAAAAAAAAGTTTTGCTAAAAACATGTTAGAAATATGTTTTATAACTTAAGAAATCAATATATACTATTTTTAGAAAATGTCTGTATGGATGTGTGTGTGTGTATGTGTATTATATATAACTTAAAAATTTCGTTAAATTTCTTGATTATTGTTCAACATATTAGTAGTTATGCAGACTGCATAATTACAGATTGGCTAATTTCCAAAATTTTCAGGACAATTAACTTCAAGAAAAGAACTTTGCGACAGAGTCATGGTAAATTACGTTATAACGAATTTGATTAAGAAATTTAATTTTGACCAAAAAGAATTTTAGAAAAACGAGCTACCTTGAAAGTTTGAAGAAGACATTTACGCTAACGCCAAAAACAATATAAAACGTGGAAAAGAAAATTTTCAACAGCTTTAATATTTAATATTTTATTGTTCGTAAATCTTAATTTTATGTGATAATTTGTATATAAGTTAGCAAATGAAGTTTTTATTTAACTTTCTATAGGTTTTAAGATCTTTAAATCAATAAGAAAGTCATGTGACCCACTAAAGTACCCCATCATAATATAATATACATCTCGTAAAGCTACTAATTCAACTGATAAATATAAATCATAAAGCAATTTAAGTTATTCTAAAACTCGAGCATCATCTTAATTCACTGACGCACAATCGCGCATTAACGTAATAAATAAAGCGACATAATAAAATTCCGTCTCCCCCTCTCTCCCTCTTTCTCAACCGGCGGTTCTTCCCTTATACTATACGCGAGTTCAATGCTCGCGGCTATAGAATTTCGAGGGGAGTATGGACGGCGCGCGTATAGCTTCTTATCGTGGGCTGTCGCACTACTCGCGGAGAATCGAGTAAAAGCCTTTGAGTGGTCTGTCTTTTTGCGGACTTTGCCTTTCCATTACTTAGTCACTCGTTGTATTTGACGAGTGATTACTATGTTCATGCGGTTATTAGCACTAAGTGAGCAGGAATTACTGTTTTGTACTGTTGAGGTACAAGAGAAAAGCTTTTACTGTATCTTTTAGTAACATTCATGCATATAAGAGTGCATCCATTTTTCATACTGTTTATTAAATGTGCCAGCTTTAATTTAATTTATTAGGCGGCGGGTATAAAAAAAGATATTTTATTGGTAGCTTCTCCTCAAAATAATTGTTTATTGTTTATAGTCGTTAATTGCATTGGATTCAATAATTCAATAATAAATAAAACAGAAACACTTTATTTTATGAATATTGATTATAGCTATAAAATAAAACAAATAATGCGATATAATTATGCTATATTACCAATAAATTATTTTTCTTAATTAAAAATCGAACAAAAATAAACTTTAATTTATACAATAATGTATTTTATTATAAATATTATACACATAAATTAATTTAAAAACATAAGGTGGAACATTTTACAGTTTATAAAATTAACAGTAGAGGTTGCAGTTGCTTATTTCTATGCTTTTATATCTATGTTATCCATTAAATCTTTGTTAATTAACAAAAGCGACAAAAAAGTAACAGTACATTATTTCGTACTAAATATTTCAATACGAAATCGTATTCAAAATCATTTTCAAGCAAAATACACCTGCACCTTACAAAATCACACCCTAGCCTCTTCAAATCACCCTCCTATATACCATGTAAATAACTGAGCCCAGCCTCTTACCAAAAATAAACACAATCCTTACTAGAACATCATTGTATCCTTCCACCCTTGAGCAAACTCTGGTACTATAACCCAACTTTACACATAAACTATACGCGAAGCTTGGTCTTACATAAAATATCGCAGGGCACTTCTATCAAGATAAGCAAAACACAAATGTTTCCGCTCACAGAGGCAGACAATAAAAGAACTGTTTTTCTTTTTATTAAAATCAATTAGTGTTAAACTATAGTAGGAAACAAATAATACGTGTACACTTCTAAGGTTATATCGTAACTAAATTTCAATTATTAAGAACTGCCAAAGCTGTTTTGTAATGCCGTTCCTGTACTTTATTACATTTCAAAAGAACATATAACAGTATCGTTTTGAATATCTTATAATCAGTGATCGATTCTATAAGACTTAAAATACAGTCAAATCTCAAAAACTGCTCCCTCGAATACTGATTTATCGACAATACAACTATACCTAACATATAGTAGTCGCATATGGGGAAATCTCCAGAACTTTTAGTTTTCAAATGTTGAAAATGAGGTCAACTTAACTTAGGAGCACAGCTCTAGTTTTTTTCACACAACTTCTCGAGACAATAAACAATTAATATTTTCCCAAGAACAAGCCCAAAACAAGTGCCTACCAAATCTAAAATAATTTATCAAATACGTCAGGTTAGAATTTTCATGCATATATTTTTTCTTGAAAACAGTTCTAAAATATTTGTGCAGCTATTTTTATTTTTATTTTTGATACTTAAATCAAACATTTGTATTGCATTAATGTTATTTTACAAATTACCTTGATCTTAATGATTCACTTAAAGTGATTGGTAATGGTTCGGTAGAAGGTATAACGAAAGACAAGGATGCGTGACTAGTCAATTTTAAACACTATTAGAGAAACTATAATTGAAATCGGGAATACGACATACGAGAAATTCGACAGTTTAGACATTTGATTGATAAAATTACTTAATTTATGACAGAAAGTAAACATAGAAATGTAATAAACAATAAGCTTAAGCTTTAAACAATAACATAGGCCTATGTGAAAGAGTTTAATACAGTTAAAATATAAGAAAAAACTGATTCTAACCTCGAGTCATATAGGTTAAAGGTTTGGGAGATTTCCCCATATGTATAGTACCAATATGGTAATTTATTCCACTTTTGAGTGAGCAATTAATGGTAGAAGGTTAGATATCTTCGAGCAGTATTCGAGATTATTGTTCCCGAGTTTATTGAGTGTTCTAGATTCGATTAGAATTCAGACATAAAAATATTTATTAAACATCATTTAACCTCAGAGTCCACACTGGTGCAAATTCACACCACTGAATTTTTCCAAAACGTGACATATCTTACTGGACAGTTTCGCCTCTCTCCCTCGTCATCGCAAATATTTACAAACATGTATCGTCGAATGGCACAACACCGGACTCAGTTATATTTTCCTAATATCTCCCGAATGAAAAATATCATATCCCAATTCGCACCAGTATGATATAACTAGACGGCGAAAGTTTATGCAAAATGAAAATTTCGAAGTTAATTAACCCTTAGCGACCACACCTCAGCCAGGCCACATAGCGGCCACATGGGGTAACTCATTACCCCACGCTGAAAAACCTAGTTGTACAAGACATATGAGTGTTTTAACACTTGTAACCGATTGTTTCATGTTTGTTGAAGTGTTCTTCAATATTTCTAATGATTTTTATCGGTCAATTTATAGATGGCGTTCTAAAAACTGGTCAAATGTTTTAAATGTTTTAGACCTCCAATTTCATTTTTTCTGAGCCTGGGGTAACTAGTTACCCCGTGTGGCCGCTAAGGGTTAATTAGTAATTAATCACTAATAATTCAATTAGTAATTGCTCTTCTAACAGCAATTTTTTTGGAGTCTATTAAGTAACTAATAATGAGTTAATTAGTAATTATTTGTTAATTAATTCGAAACTTCGAAATATTTATTTTGCATAAACTTTCCGTAATCTAGATATAACAGTGTAGTTCAGAATAAAGTGTGATAAACGAAGATTAAATTTGCGCTTATAAACTTTCTTAAAATACATATATTACATCTATCCTCAACGATAACTAACCCTTCCTTTGGCTTTGTTGTTATTGTTACAGTACGGAGCACCTGACCGCCTCGTATCCGGGCTCGGCGCGCAACTCGGCCGCGGGCTCGCTCGCGAGTTCGCGCGAGAGCAGCGCCAGCCAAGGCCCGGCGCCCTACCGGGTGCTAATGCTCGGCGCCTCGGCGGTGGGCAAGAGCTCGCTCGTGTCGCAGTTCATGACCTCGGAGTACCTGCACGCACAAGACACGTCAATCGGTAAGTTTCGTTGATCTTACTCGCGGCATCTCCCAGAACGCAAGACTGTGGTCACTCGGAATTCTATGATTTTGTAGAGTCGAGTAAAAAAATTATGTTATAGAGATAGTTTATGGTTGACGTTTTAAATGCGTAAATAACGTTAACGTTTTTTAAATATATACATTTATTTATATATACGTAAAAAAATTAATTTATTTGAACGATAAATGTTTCATATGTATAAATTTATACATTGTTCTGTTGTGCAAGTAACATACATTTTTCAAGTAAAAACATCTTTTTATTTAAATTTTATCAATGCGTTATGGTTTCATAAGCCTTCTTAAGCAATTTTTGAAGTGTTAGAAGGGCTATTATTTTCGTACAAGCTATTTTATGTACAACAATCAAGTTGAAAATATTTTAAGTTGTCCTAGTCTTATTCTGAGAGATTTTCCATTTTCTTCTATTCTTGGTGTGGTGACAGACATTTGGTGCAAAAATAAACTTAACTTGAATCAAGATTTGGAATGGAAGAGGAGCCAGAATAAAGGCTTCCGATCGTGTTATATTGATGGCGATGTTCCGTTCTTCTACACGATAATAAAATACTATAGAATTAAAACTCGAGATAAGTTAATTTTGCATCTAATGCCTCGTATAAAATATACAATGTATTAAGTAGACACATATTAAGAAATGCTTGTAGTTTTAGAGTTTATATTGTACGCTATCAATTATTACTGTTACGTTTATGCGTCATAAATAACTTTTAAGAGCAGAAGATAAGCTTCGGATTCTAAGGCCTGGCCAATATTGTCATTATCTATTAACGGATTCTAATATACTTTAGTTTATGCGTCATGTAAAAGATTTCTATGCCTCAATTAAAAGTTACTCATATGTCTTTTTGTACTCTTATTTATGCGTTTAAAAGTAAAGTCTATTACCCAACAAAAAGGTAATAAATAATACGGCCTGACCTATCTTGATCTAAACTACTTATATGTCCTTCTACACTTTTTTGTTTTACCATAACTTCTTAATCCTATTAGCTAATAGTACCTTCGCTGCTCATTTGTAGTAACCTTCATTATTTATATTAATATCGTTAAAGTGATTTAACTCATAATGAACCTACCCTTCACATTAAAAAAAAAAGAACCATAAAAGCCTTGGAACTGCGAAGAAAAAAACCTCATCCTCAAAGATTCCTCGGACAATCTGCACCAGCGCGCTCTATTAATTGCTCATAAAAATCAATATCACCTTGTTCACGTCGCGGAAAAGCATCGTACCAGATAAACTTTCTCCCCCTTTCCCCTTCCTCCCTTCCGTCCCCCCTCCCTGTCCCGATACTAGTTCCGCCCGAGTCGTCGAGAGTTAGCCAGCGTGCACAGCGCGGCGCACGGCGAGCGAAATCTCAAGGGCGCAATCTCGAGTTCGAGAGAGCGAACGAACCCAATGATATCGCGCTTAACACTACCCTCTACCACCGCTGCTGCCGCTGCGAGTCTATCTCGCTTTATGACCGGTGTACGAGAAGCAAGCGAAGAAGAAGAAGAAGGCGGAGAGAAAAAGTAAAATCCAGCAGCGATGCGACGTTATCATTGCTGAGCGAGCGCGCGAGCGCTGATAAGTTGGCTTATTGTGCGAGGGAAGGCTACTGCTCGTCGACGTCGTGCAGCGACTCCCGGCTTTATGGGACGGGATAACGAAAAGCTAGAGGAAGCGATCGCCGGATTATTCCACTTCTTGCCCTCTTTCGTCGATGGACATCGCGCGCGCTTACTTGCGCTTTGTGCTTGTGCGTGTACGTGTGTTTGTATATGTGTGTATGGATGTGTATGTGTAAGTATGTGTACTGAGATTAAGTGAATGTTTAGGAGAGACTGGGGATGATTTTGATAATTTTTGTTTAAAAACACAAAATTTATCGCACCGAATCTTAATTGATTTCTGAGTATTGTAAGTTTTTACGTATAGTGTACTAGATTCAGAACTTGCAGAACAGCAGGTGCTAAAAGATGCTAAAATGTGCTAAAATATGCTAAAGTCAAATAAAAGCACGTATTCCTTTAATTTCTCTTGAAGTAACCCCCTGACAAAAGTAGAAAATAATAAAATAAACATATTTCGTTATCGAAAAATGTTTTTTGAGATTATGAAAAGATGGCTACATCGATCTAAAAAACGAGTTTTAGCAACTTTGGGTCTAAATAAGTAGCTACTAAAACTTTATAATAAAAGAACGACAACAGGAATATGATTTTTTCTATATTTCCTACTATTTTTAATCATTACACTTAAAAAATGAAAAAGTTTGGGAGTTTTGGACCAGCCTAAGCAACAGTCATTTTTAACTATGTCATTGTCTTTTGCTTTCCAACGTATTCGTATGGTCATTTTACCAACCGATACGCATTAACGAAAGATGCAATTTTCGAATCAAAAATATATGCTACAATAAAAACCAATACATGCATCCTAAAGTACATAAAAAAGCTACAATTTTATGTACCGTATGTTTTTTTTCGCTCGTATCACGCTGAAAAAAGTGGCTTCTTCACATGCATGCACTGCTAAGAAATAAGAATTTTTATGCTTTTGTGCGTAAACATGACACTATTTTATAACCAGAGAGCGCTAGCACCGGGATTGCCGCGCACCTCAACATCTTCTGATACAAGACTTATACTGTAGGAGTTACGGCGCCCTAGTAGAACGCATACAGCAAGACCTCGTATAGGTGGCCACATTACCTTCATGGTCACATTACCTACACCCACCCTTGAGTTACTTACAAAACGGAGATATTCATTTTGATTCGGGATTGTGTACCTGCATTATGGATATCTCATTCATCTATGCGGACTCGTACGTTTTTGTTTGTGAGTAAATGTGATAAATGCGCATAAGTACAATGTATGTTCATGCATGCGTGTTGATGTACGTGTAGAACGCATAAAACAGTGAATACGAAGTTCTCGGAAAGTCTCTTATCGGTATTTCATATGTATATGTGGTAAATAATACAGTATTGATCACACAAGATACGATTTCAATATTTTTTTTATCTACTATAGTTTTGATATTATCTCTATATGTTTGTCTACTCTAATGTAAAATCAATAATTTAGTTATATCTTAATAAACATATATTATGTACATTTCATTCCACGGGATAAAAAAGCAAATATTTTTATATTATTGAAGCTATCCTAACTCGTAATTTTATGTGAAAAATATTCATGGAATACTGAATTATAAAAGAACGATATCGTGGAAATGATCAACTGATCCTTCTATCAGTATGATAAGCAGGAATGTAAATAAAATTGTCATTCAATTACCACAATCATAATACGAGAATAAACGTAATTTATATTTTATAGTCATTTGTATGAATTGTTTCAACCTCGCACTATTACAATCCTCCTCTGTATCGGATTGATGCAAGGTCATATATGTTTTCATTTTTGTATGCGAGTTTCAATTTCCTCTTGTAAAAGCTCCGCCAAACTAGATTAAATCGGAATGGTATTTAGTGTACTTTTTTATCATATTTCATGATAAAGCACAGCTGAAACGTTTGGAAAATATCTACTGCTAGATACCAAAATTCCTACAAAAATTGTATACTAACGTAAACGTATTTCGACAACCATTACAGTCCTAATACAACACGGGAGTTTTGATCGTTTTTTTTTCAAACTAACAAGCTTGAGTGCTATTCGTTAATTAATCGGAAACTGTTGCTACTAATTGCATTTCATTTTATAATACCATCCTGTGTTTGGTTACAATTATTAACTTGCGTATGAGTTTCACAGAATCAAAACGGTGTGCGATATTGTTACGCGATATAGCATTATGCATGTGTCGTTAAATAAATTTTTCTTTAACTTTATTGTAAAGCAGTATAATCGCATGTCTATTTCAGTGCGGCAAACGAGTTTATTCTAATAGAGTTTTGGAAAATTGGATGCAGTAATTGCAATTTCTTATTTCCATATAAAAAAATTGGATTATCGTGAAAGCAATGATAATAATGTAAATAATAATGTAGTTGTAAATGAAAGGCTTAACAATAATATTAATTTAACCAAATTATTTTTAATTGGAAATCATTTAGAACATGAAAGCATCATTAGATTTTGTATAGCATAGACCTATTAAATATATTATACTAAATATTTGGATTAGTGGAATAATCTTTTTAACAACCTTTGTTACACTATGAAAATTTATATTCAATTGCAATTCAAGCACTAAAAATTATTAAAATTGTAAAAAAGAATTCTACATACTTTAATTCTTAAGTGTTTTTTAATTTTCCCTGTGTATACAGATCGAAAACTGTAAAATTAAAGTGAATGAAATAGAAAATACTAATAAATTATCAAGATTTTACGTTTCATGGGGTCAAAAATACGCAGTTTTTACACATCCTTCTTTAATACGCTGAAGACATAATATTTTTTATTTTATATTAAATTATCTATCTCTTGTTTTTATCAGTGAATAGAAATATGAAATGGTGATAACTAACAAGGAGAGTGCACACCCTGTGGGAAACGATTTTTTATCAAACTTACGGAGGTGGTTTCTGGTACCAAAAAATGAAGCCTAACACCCGTAATCTTTTCCAATGGGCCTCTGTATTGGAGATATGAGGTATTTTGATTCAAATATGCGTTATTTTAATGAGAAAATGTACCTCTTCTTTTGACGAAAACTCTGCAAGCTTTTATGCTAGACATATTGCCTCAAAAGATAATCAATATAGGCGGAACGAGTTGTAATTTAAGCTTTATTTCGTATATAAATATTATTCAGATGCAAAGTTATTAACATTTGAAGATAATGATTAAAAATGCATGAATATTCCATGAATTTTAACTCTCAAATTCGGTCATTTTTCATGCATTTTAAATCATAGTCTTCAATTGTTAATAACTTTGCATCAGAATAAAGACTCAATAGGACAGAAAGCTTAAATTGTTGCTTTCTTCACCTAAGTATCTTTTAGGTCAATTTTTCTAACATAGAAACTTACAGAGTTATTGTCAAACAAAGAGATACATTTTTTCATTAAAGTATCGCATATTTGATGCAAAATACCTCATATATAGAGAACAAGGGCCCATTAGAAAAGATTATATGGACTAGGCTTCATTTTTAGGTACCAGAAACCACCTCCTTAAGTTTGATAAAATATCGTTTCCCACAGGGTGTGCACTCTCCTTGTAAGTAGAAATATATATTTTACGTGAGATGAGTAAAAATGTGAAATGATGATAACTGAATATGTAGAGAAAATAAATTAAATGGAATTTTCTATCTTTCAATTCAATAGTCCGGCCGATCAACTTTTTATAGTAAAAGCATCCGCAAACTTTTATATTGACATAGTTAAGGAATTATCGTAAGTACACAAACAATATATATCACCTATCATAAACAGAATTTAAAATAAGATAAAAAGAAAAAAGATAAAAAAAAGATGTCCATTTAAATAGAAAAAATCATAACAATTCTGTCGTAAAAACTTTCTGCAAATGATGGCAAGCCTTTCAAAATTTGTGCAACGTTCCGGCTCTTTTTTCAATTTTCTCGCTTCTAAATCCCAGTGTATCTCAAAATAACTTTTGTTAGGTATATACTGCTCATCCTACGTAAATTACAGAAAAATTACTGAAAACTTTAATTGTGTATGAATAAATTTTTTTGTGAATATATGAAAAACAAAATGACAAAATCAATGTACTAAAATTATATCTATTATTTATTACAATGTAAAGTAAAAGTAATTATTTTATTAAAGTAATCTTTCTAGGGCAAAAGTTTTTAATTATCTACTAAAAATGTTATACGCACGTTAAATTATAATAACAAAATTTTGTCACTTCTATACAATAAAGCTCGTGTAATTACACAATTAAACCTTGTAGCACAGCTTGTTCGTATAGCTTGTAAAGAGGCACTGTGCCAATGATTGTCGCTTTTACGCGCATGTCCAGATAATCACAAACACGCAATAATCGCAATTACTCGCGAAAAGCCGAAAATCCGTCCATTTCACCACGAATTTCCTGTTACTCTGCACTAATAGCTTTCCATTGCGAGTTTTCTTTTTCTTTTTATTTTACATCCTTGAAGAAAAAAATACTATTTCGTAATATGATTATGAATCTGCGTTGTTAAATGGCTGTAGCAGGATGACTATAGGTTAAATGTCTATTCGAACATTCAATACTAATTGCTTATATTTTAAATTACGTTCTTACTTACATTGTCATTATGCCACTAGAAATATATCTTTTTAAGCTGCCCAACTTAAATTAAATCTTAAAAATCAACATGATAATTGAGGTCTTACTTGAATGTTTCCTTCAAATCAAGCCACTCTCAAATTGTTCAAAAAGAACATAATAAAAATACTAATTCTTCGATATTATTAAAATGTAATGAGATCATTTAACTTTTAGAGAATATTCATAAGATGTATTTCCTTCCCTAGTAGAAAGAACACCATATTTTATAAAATGCTTTTTTAGACTAGATACAATCCATTTTTACAAACCTCGGTAAGACATGGTTAGCTGATATTATAAAAAACTATTTATCTAAATTAAATATATTTATGTCTTTACCAAGATTGAAACAACAGAGAAAAAATTTGAACTATATTAATTCATATTTTACCTCGTAAAATTTACATCACACGATTAATACGCACTACAACCAATTTCTCCTATCAACCACCGATGCCTCTTCCTATTCAATTCATTACTCCTTCTCTTCCCGCGCCAACCCAAAAGAGAAAAGTGCCCAGCCTGGGCTTAAGATCGTGAGCACACAAGCGTGATACAGGGTTCACCGACAAGCTAAAACGCATTTAATTTACGACGAGCAGCACGCACCGACAGCAGCAGTAGCAGCGATGCACCAATAAGGTCGCGGGTAAAAGGTGCTTGCGCATCACGCAGACGGCTGCGCTGCCACGGAAAAAGTTTTACTGCCAATTAAGCTGCTGCTGTACGCGGGGGCTCTCGTCGTAAAACGCGAGCTCGCGGCGCTCCGAGATTTCAGGATGGCCTGAAAAGACCGCGCGGAATTTCCGTGTGCGGTGTGCCACGCACCGTAGCGTGTGCAGCGTTCGCCCGGCAGATTGACTTACGTATGGGTGTGCATACAGTAGTGGCCAAGAGTTTAAAGCAGAATTCAATGCTTAAATAGTATTCATAGTTTGACCAGTTGTTCTAGATATATTCTCATTGCATATTCAATTGGCAAATTGAATAATAGTATAGAAATGAGAATTTTACACTTAGTTAGGTATTCGTTGATAAATCATATGTTTTTCTTATTATCTATTCGAATGATACATATTGATTCGAAGTTTCAATTAATAAAAACGAAAATTTTATAAGTTTGATAAGTCTTTAATGCTTGTATTTTACATTTTAAATGAAAAATTGCAGACATTAACGAAAATTCGCTTTTTAAAGTAATTTAAGAACTTTTATTTTCCTACAGTAAGAACTCGTTAGTAATATTATACGTAGAAAGCATTTTATCTTAATATGTAGAATTGCAAACATTTTCTTCTAAAAATATGAATGTTTATTAAAAACTTGTGTAATTTATGCAAGTCTAACTGAATGATAAGGTTATATTTTTACACAGCAAAAAGGGTTGTTTATTTTTAAGGACCCATGTTTCTTAAAATAAATTGCAACAAATTTAAGAACAGGTTTTTTTTTTAATCGATTCATGCGGAAAAGTTTCTTATTTTAAGAAACTATTACTCTTGATTTAAGTAATTTGGTTTACGTAATTGTATTTTGTTTACATTCTGAAAATATAAGGTTGAATTTTAACCTTATTTGATTCAACTCAGCTATTAGTGGTCTTCTTTCATCTTTTATACACCAGCAAACCTCGCTAAAGCCTAGAGTTTTGTGAATTCTGTAGCGACTACGAGATTGCATGAAATAAGTAAATTTTACTTTCCATTCCAGTATTTGAGAAATCTTTATTTCTTGTCTTATAGGTATCTGAATTTCTTATTTGTAAAAAAATTCTATTTTAAAGTAATTTTTTTCTTTAAGTGAGTAATGTGTATTTAGAGTACAGATTTTTTAAAATAAGTAAAATTCACGATTCTGTTACTTAAAAAAGCTATGAACTTTTGTCCACTATTGTATGTATATATGTGTGTGCGTGTAAGTGTACATGCATGTGTGTTTAAATGTGTGTGTTTGTATGTGGAGTGAGCGCACGTCTGTCGGAGGGCGGAAATGCCCGTAATGATTTATCGCTTGAGTTAACCTCGATTTTTAAAAGCGAGTTGGTGGAGAGGGACGCGGCTGACTGGACAGTATACGAAGAAAAAAAAATTGTATAAAAATGGATAGTGCAGCGTTGATGCAGCGAGCGCTCGTCGATATTCTCTCTGTTATCTGCCCGTGGGCTGTGTATACACGGAAGGCGGTGGAACGGTTGTTAAGGAGATTTGTCATCGTTTGTCTTGGTCGTTTGCGAGCGTGTATCGTATAAGTTTTTTGTTGCCCCGTCGGGCGATTTTCGTATAATGCACGTGTCGCCGTTTGACGGCAGGATGATATTTTCTTGTTTGAGTTCTTTTTCTTTGGATTCGGAAATTGTTCTGGAAATTTTTCAAGAATGATGGGAATGTTAATTTTGACCGGATTTTGTCATGTCGTAACCATATAGCTTGTTTGTATCATAAATTATTCGTCTTATCTTTCTTAGGTGACTCCCTAGTAAACATTTAATAATCTGCACTTATAATGCTAATAAACTAGGATTCGCATTGGATATTTTTCATCGTTATATAGAGCTCTACAGCAATTATATCACGTATGTATAAAATTATTCTGTATAATGTGTTATATTTTATGGAAAATGATATAGAGTATGAGCACTAGTTACTGCGGAGTTGTTTCCAGCATAACTCTAAATTACCATGAAAGGCGAAATATGACAAGTAAATACATGTATATTTTTTTAATTTAACATTTTACATAAAATGTAGATGGCTAGGAACGTTAGCAAGTTGTAAATTATTTATTTATTTATACAGAATGTTATTAAAAAGAAGTCTTCTTAATTGTATTACGGCGGATGTGCATATATTACTGCGTTTCAAATACTGCACAATGACTAATTACTGTGCTTGTATTACTGCGGATTTGTTGTAGGGTATGTGAATTTATATACTCCAATAATAAAATTTTCACTTGTGCATCTTTAAAAATAAGAAATTTCTAAATACCTAGAGATAAAAATTACGATTAGTGTATACGCAGTAATGTGAGGTTAGGATGTCATAAATCAACAGTAATAGAAACCGTCGGTAAAGTTGTTATGACACCAATTACTGCGGACCTTCCCCATATAATTTGGAATAAATAAATGTAAATAAACAAAATATTTTATTTTTAATGTTTCAAAACGTTTCTTTATGATAACTAACGTTTAAAAAATATATATTTTGTGAGATTCCGCATTATAAGACGTTCAGTTTGAATAGGTTTTTAAGGTACCCGCAATAATAGAAGCATCCGTCGTAACTGATACACTTACCCTACTTTTAAAATATTACTTGCGTATACCACATTTAAAAAAATTCTAACAAAATGTTGTTATATTGCAGTTGTATTTATTATGTTTATTATCATTGTTTATCCCAGGTCGAAGCTCAAGCAAACTTTGCAGAGGTAATTTAATGCCTGCACACATTAGACCTGGTTCTCTATAGCCATGATGCATTCATTCTCCCCTCGTACATTTTGAGAATGTAGTAGATGCAATGCGTATTCATCATAACTGACCCTACAGTTTCAAGTGGAATCCAAATCCACCAGAACCGCTAAATAACTGTAACTAAAATATAGCATGTTGTTTAAAAATTGCTAAGAATACTGTAATTTCATTAACAGTTATTATTAAAATTAACTTCAAACTTTGAAGTAATAATTGACGAAAAATTCGAGTTTTGATTTATAAAACCTTGAAAAATATATACTGAAGGTTTTATTTCAGATTCTTCTATTTACTATGCCAAAGATCATTGTATATCTAAATTCTATACTTCGATAAAACATTCACCAAACAGCTTATAATTTAAAGCACCTTCATTTAATGTGTAAAAAAGGATATATTTTTATATAATAATAACATAAATCAAACGGCATTCATTTTAATTTAAAAAATAATGAAGTAAATCACCTTAAAAGAAAGTTTAAAACATTAAAATATATTTCTTTAAATTACCAGGAAGCCTCTACTCCTCCTTTACAAACAAGATATTACATTCATTATCTTTCCTCGTACCTCTTTTTATTCGGAAAATCATAACATATTTCCCATAGTAAACGCTCAAAGCGAAAAAACATGTACCATCGCCTTTTTTCCCAGCCATATTTGCCGAGCTTCGAACGCACTTCCGAAGCAATATTCACGAGCGTCGCGCCCGGATGTACATTCATTTCACAAACGGAAAACGAACCACTTCCCACCGTCTGCACACGGCTGCATATTTACCTATCCAAACTTTATGAATTTCCGCTCCGTGCCCACCCGTTCGTTGAACGCTGAGCAAATAACGCTCGCGGTCCTCCGGCACATCATGCATGGTCAAATGTAACAGTAATAAAATCCATGCGCAAAGGCCAGTCGAGTAGTTTGTAGCGGTATGTGTTTCAGACGACGAGTCCGGCGAGAAGACGGTGAGCGTGCTGCTGGCCGGCGAGGAATCCGAATTGACTTTCATCGACCATCCCTGCTCCGAGATGACGGTGAGTACACCACAGACTTGGCTGCAGTTTATATAATGTACATGTACGCTCGTGTGTGGATGAGTTTTTGTATGGATGTATGGTTGCGGTCATCCCGGCGTTTCTTTTTGCGAGGAGGAGACTTTGTGGTGTAGTTTTGGTGCTATGATTGCACTGGAGATGATTTTTGGACTCAGATTACGAATATATATTAGCAAGAGTACTTTATTACGCAATATTGCGATGATGATGCTCTTACTCTGTCACATACGTTTTTAAAGACTAGTAAACCTAAATTTAAAAATTCACATGATTATAGACAGAATAAAATTCTTTTATATGGAAAGTCGATGAATTGTTTTCAATTGTAGTATTTTTATCAGTAAAAATAGTAGGTATTAATGATATTTTCAAGCATTCAGTAATAAAGAGCACAAATTAGTCGACAAGTACCTTCGAACTTCATGAGAAACCGACTACGTTTATTATTTTTCCTGAAATACTACGGATACATTTTCTAGGAATAATTTTACCATTACATTTACTCGTTGAATTAAAACTCTGAATACTTTTAGTTGAAGTTGCAAATAAGAACACAAAAAAACGACTTACAACTACTTTATATAATGAGAAATAAAAAGGCAACATTAACAATATTTTTATGTCAAATAGACTATATAACTACATTTTCTAGCTATACAGTATTAAGCAAATTTAGAATTATTCAATTATTCACGAATACCAAGCGACCATTAATTTTCGTATTATTACAAGTGCTGAATTAAACCAAACCACTGCTAAACTAAATTCGAACTTCGGTTGAACTTCGGCAAAACTTCCAAGTAGATTACAGGAACAGACTAATTTTCCCCCATCGATCCATCCAATTGATTGGCAGTATTCAGCCATCGATCACCGCCAACCTTTTGTTTAACCAGAGTCAATTTTCGTCGCAGTTACTGCGTCATCGCATGCGCCGATAGTTTTAGTGCTCGTTAACGAGGTGCAAATATAACTAGGTAATAATATTGAAATGACCTAGAGCGAAAAGTAAGATTCACAATGCAGCAAACCTAGTGGACCAGGCTAAATAATTACAATAATTTTGTTCTTTTATTGTTTGAGATCGAAGCAAATCTGAAAAACACACTAAGAGTAATGATTCGTAACATTAAATGCGAGTATTTAACTATAAAGATATACGTCTTAATATATGTTATCATGTGCAGTTCATAACAATTAAGACACACATTTAAGGCAACGAATCAATTATATTAAATATCTGGTGACATCATAGTCAGGAACTTTAACTTTACTATAAAATTTTCTCATTACCTACAAAAACTTCTAAATTCTGTCTATCCCTTCAAACCGCATGAATATTTCCATACCAAAATCGCGTTGATTAATCGGTACTTTAGGGCTACCTACCTAGTTATACACTAAACTTTCTGCCCCGTCCATTTTCCTCGCCCCCACTACATGCGTACTGCTTCGACGTAAGATCGATATACATTTTCTCCCGCTTATACAGCGTCGAGAATAGCCTCCTAAAGGCCTCATCCCCCTCCTGCTCTTCACCACCGCCAACAACAACAGCAGCAACTACGATTCGATATCGGATGATAATGCTCAGCGACGCGGAGCATCGAGTTCCTCGTTAGGCAGCCGCGTGGCTCTCCTCGTTTCTTTTTCAATGCTCTCCCTTCCCCGATGTAAAAGCTCGCCTGCAGATTTGTGTATATCGATGATGTCGGATCGTCGACTAATATTTTTCGGGAAGGGGAGGAGAGAGTTATTTTTGACGGCGAGGTCGAAATGCGATATTAAGCTTGACATGCTCGAGAGATAGGGGTGAATGTGTGCGAGTGCACTTGTGTAGGGTGTTCGACGATATTGGGTATCTGTGCGTTATTGTTCAATATAGTGATTTGAGGAGTGATTATTGGAGATTGATTTTCCTATGTTTCCTTTTGGCTTTTAACTGATTAATTATTTGATATTAAAATTTATAGTCTGATTAAGGTATTCTTTTGATTTTCGTAAACTTTTGATTTTATATCAATTTACAAATTATAATAGAATAATTTATTAATAAAAACTCATTTGATTTGTACAGAAAAAGTGCAGTGTACGTATGAGCTTACGTACAAGCTTTTAATTCGCAGTGTGCGCATACAAAATTTCATCTATTATCTTTTTAATCGTCTAAAAACTAAATGAATTAAATTTCTTTATTAATTCGTCAGTGCTGCACATAATCTATAATTAAATAATTATGAGATAAAAACTTAATTCATTATTACATTTAACAATCTCTTTTAATAAAGCAAGGAAAAATATGTTTATCATTTTATTAAAATATTAATTACATTTTCATTAAAATTTAGTTAAAGTTGTTTAACCCCTCTGCGTAAGCGTTTTACCTGAATTTTCCGTTCCCGAATGCATAATTCTTTTTTACACATTCGGAAATTGAATAACATCTCTCTTTGTGTCTTCGGGGCCGCATAAAAATTGAAAGTCGAAACAAGCTTATCGTAAAGAGTAAGTTGTCAACTTTAACATACTAATTATGCTTCTAATCTAGCACTTATCTAACTTTATATTAAAAAACTTTTGTCTTTGAAAAAGCTAAATTAACTATTAATACATTAAAAGTAACACTAACTATATCATTATCTATTATATAATTTTAAGATATATTTTAATATATTTTATTATAACATAACAGAAATTTTTTTTGTTTAATTTTAGATGATAAAGTTTCCTGAAATAGCGATAATAAATTACAAGATTTTAAGAGTTCAAATGATCGGATAGAATTTCTTTATGTTTTATTGTATACAATATATGTATTCTTATGTTGTGAATGTAGAAATTACAAGAAAAAAAATTGTTAATAAAAATAATAGAATTTTACAAAGCTAAATTTTATGATAAAAGTTTAGATAAATGTTGACTTAAGAGACTATAATTACCGATTTAATCTAATGTTTTTAAATCTAACATTCATAATTTTAATTCAAAGGTGTTTAGATTCACGCAAGCAGTATACGTCAACATAACAAGAGTATTTCTTACGTATTCAAAATTTTGTGATTTTTATCATTATGCAACAGCTAAATTTCATTACAATTTACATCTATTTACAATCTAATTCAAATAACTTGTTATTCTACAGTTGATTGTATCCCCGAAAAAAAAGTAGTCGATAGTGCGAATCGTCAGAACAAACGCGATTAAGTCAGTTTCCCGGGCAGTTATTTTCTAAGTTTTCGACTGTTCGTTCCAGAGCTATTCCGAACGAGCGCGCGAATCCATCATCTAAATCTCCCTTTAAAATGGGGGTACACGGTCACTGCGTCAACGTCGAGCGAGTCGTTTCCATATCTAACAAGCCATTCAATTATTCACCTGCAGTCACTGCCAAACACTTCCCCGCCGACCCAAACTTTACAGACGCATACACGCACGCGTACACATTTACACATACACGTGCATCAGGTGCCGCAAACGATGACAAACCAATACGCCAATTCGCTTTTCGGAGCACGAATCTCGCTGCATGCACACACGTAAAAGAGAAGTGCGCCTGCATTGGTCACGTAAGCCTTTGTGTGTATACAAATTTTGTTTATGAGTAAAAGTGAGCTCGAACAAATAATCAAGAAATTTTTTAGCATCTTCCTTTTTAATAAACGTACGTGTTACCTCATAAGCGTAATTCGTATCTGAAATTTTCGAGCGTTTGGTATAATCTGTGACTCTAAATCTAAATGTTCCGTGTTCGTGTCCACTAATAAGTTTTTCAAACCACTCAGAATTACACTTGTTTTTAATATATAAACTGTTTTACTTCAATTGAGCATCATTTTAGCGCAAATTGAAATATATGTATCCTTTTGATCATAAAGCCACCTATATACGCTTGAGAACAGTACCAAAAATATAGCAAATGGAAATAGATGTAATTAAAGCTTTGTTTCATATAAAAATATTAATAATCTATTCTAAAGTTATGATCAATTAAAGATGATGATCAATGTAATACGTGTAAATTCAACAATTTTTTTCGTCCTTCCCGTCTATTTGTATTTTCTTCTTGCTTCAACTTTCTAATGTAAATGTGTGCGTAATTATAATTAATAGTCGATATACTATGCATTATAAAAGAAATTACAGATTCAGGGTTCATTGGTTTACATCTCGAGAACGAAGATCCATTAGAACCAACTTCGCACACTAGTCTTTATTCTTAGGTGCCATAAAACACCCCCCACAGCCTGTTACGGACAGAAATAGCATGTGTTTTTGAACATAAGCAACAGAGAATTAAATAGTATTAATTAAAAAAATAATCAGATAATTTAACATTGAGATGTACAAAATAATACAGGTAGCGTGATAAGAAGAAAGATGTTTGTCTTGAAATCATTTCTGTGATAGATTTTGTAAGTAAGGGAGTCCCAGTATTGGTGACTTTGACGGCAATATGCATCGAGCAATGCGAATTCGATCTCGTAGGGTACACATCGTGGATGTCAATTAGTATCGGTATCCATAATTCGTTCACAGCTCCAAGTATCCGTCACAGGAATATATCAATTCGAGCAATGTAACAAATAGATTTTACAATGAAATAAAGTGTTTTGATTATTATTTCTTCTCTCGTGATTCTTCTTTAATCTAAAACAGTCTGACCATAATCCAGCGTAGCCTTCTATCATGGTTCCGTAATCCCCGTACCTCGCAAGAAACTCCCTTCTTATTACTACCCATCGAGCAGCTCTCCGCTGATTGCCCGGCAGCTCGACACACACACACACACACACACACACGCACACACACACACACACACACGCACACACACACACACACACGCACACGCACGCACGCACGCACACACACGCACACACACACACCTCTCACCACCAACAATACACATAACTCGCGTTCCGCATTCGCGAGTCTCCTCGCTCGCTCCGCGGCATTACAGCAGCGCGATATGCACGCGCTCAAGAGTGCGCTCCGTATATATACATCCAACTGCAGCTAGTAGCGGCAGCAGACTGTGGAATCTATTGAAAATTGAAGCCGAGTAATGGCCTCCGTAAACTGGAACGAGAAGAGCCGTTCTGGCTGGGGCTCTTGAAAAGCTGGCCTAGGGGGTTATCGAGAGTGAGAGAGTGAGAGAGGGAAGGGGGGGGCTCAAGTTGAGCGATTCGCCATTGGCGCATAAATCAATTCGGGTTATTGGTTCCGAGTGCAGGCGCGCGAGGGATGGAGGGTGGCTTGTTATCGCGCCTCTTAAGGATTCCACGGCGCGCTTCTTACTCGCTTGCTTTAGCTGCTGCTGTTGAGGCGTCCGTGGCTGGGGAGGAGGGGCTTTTGTGCACGGAAGCGCACAATGAAATGCGAGCAAATTGGGACGGTCTGGCTGCAGCGCTGAACTTGAAGGTGGACGAGCGTTACGGAAGATTTTGGAAGCTCGAGATTTGAAGTTTGGATTTTGCGTGTGCAGAGAAGTTATAATTAGCGAATGCTAGTATTATTATTTATGTATAGTGAAAACACAATTGACTTGGGGTTATCTGGGTTTCTTTTTGTAAAATTTACTGTTTTATTAAAATGCTGAAAAGAGAATATTTTAGTGAAAACATAGTCACTTTAGCAACTTTATCATTATAAAAAAAGGAAATATTTGAAAATAATTTTACATTTTTTTCAGATTTCTATTGGAAACATTTCTTTTGATTACATAAATATTTGAAAAACAGACTTTTTTCTGATTTTTTGCTTAGTGGTGCAACTTTGAAATAAATCAGTACGTTTTCGTTTAATAAACATATGTATCGGAAAAAATGTCAATATAAAGAATATGCTCCGTAATTTCATTGACTCTATCGCGTAAAACGCTGATTTAACTAACATAATTGTAATAAATCAATTGATATATTTCACACTTTATTGAGTATATTTACATATTTCCATGTATATGCATGTAAATCTATTTAACTTCTAATCAGAAATATAAAAAAAGATTTTAAGATTGTTATTGAAATTCATGAAATGTAACGAAACTACATACAAAACTAGATTGACGGAGAAAAAACACACTATTCAAAGCTTTCTTTAAAAATCCATCGCTGTTCTGTTTACGATAAGGACACAGGACCGCGCCTCCCTTATTCTCTCGAGCAGCGTTTTCTTTTCCTTTTTCTGTCTCTCTATCAATGCTTCCGAATGATTTTCGCATCATCGAACTTTTAGAAACGCTCTGCTGCCGTTACGTGTTTTATTGGAATTTTTTATACAGGCGTCCCCGTTATCTTGGACGTAAAATATGCGCTGTGCGGGATTTTCTTTAAAATTTGCAAATTTTCGATCCGTTTTTTCTGATATTCGCCACCTTTTTTGCGATACCTGCGCGCAAGGGTGTAATGTTCTGTAGCGATGTGTGTCTGCGCATATACCTTCGGGTAGAGAAAAAAAATACGCGTATTTTAAAATGGAATTCGAGCTCTTCATCCCGCTTGGGAAAAAAAGTCGGGCAAAATGTGAGAGACCGGGAATTTCTGAAGAGCTGTATAGTGGTGGTAAAGCGAGCGCAACGTCGAATATTTGTGGTAATGGAATTTTAAAGAATCTCAAAAAACAGTCTGTAACAAAACTAATTTTATACAGAATTTTTTCAAACCGTTCTCTATATAGAGAGCCATATTTTATTTCTATTCGAACTCCGATTTGAAAAAATTCTGTATAAAATTAGTTATATATATATATATATATATATATATATATATATATATATATATATATATATATATATATATATATATATATATATATATATATATATATATATATGTGTGTAAGCGTTTATTCAGTCTATACGATACGCATTCCAGAAAGAATTAGCTATAATTAATACTTGTATAGGGTTGATTTACACAGTGCATTACATGTTTTACATAAGTGGCCATCATGTACGTATCTTTCAAACATTATATATCTCTTCCATTTAATGTCATATAAAGTTACAGTCACTTTAGCACACTTTTGAACTAAATTTGAGAGAGACCATATCAGAAAATTATAAAATAAGAAAATCATAGACATATATTTAAACTTTCATTTCAAAAACATACACTTTCCACCTGTCTCTGTGCCTGAGCTGTAATCATCGCATCTAATACATTCATTATATACCATGTACAAATACACACACATACACTCACTTGCACACACACATGCACACACGCACGCATGCACGCGCGCACGCACGTGCACACACATACACACAAATACGTATACACGGGTCACGCGTTAACGTGCTACATACTTGCCCACATTAGCTCAAGCAGCAAAAACGAAAAAAAATCTACCACCCGCAAGAAAAACTAAAATATTCGTCCCAACCGTCGCGCATAACCGATCACGGTTCGAAACAGCGAAGAAATCGTTAATTCCATCACTGCCACGAGCGTAAACGCCTTCTAAATCTCGATCCGCCCAGCTTCGCTCGCTAGCGGCATATCCTGCATTAATTACCAATCTGTCAAAGTCGAAGCGCCGCATAATCCTGGCTTCATCCACACCCTGTCCCTGTTCGGGCGCCATTTGAGAAAAGTTTAATTGATAAAGTAGGAAAACGTCCGTTGCGCCGCTCATTTAACGCGATATACACAGCTGCACAAGTGACTAATACACGCATATATACGTACGCCGCGGACCGGACCTCGTTACGAAGCGCTCGAAACTTTGATTGGCTTGGGGGCCGCGCATGGATCGCAGCACCGGTGCTTATGTGGTCGGGACGTATAAAAGTTATATATACGCGTGAGCGTAGTCAAGCGTTTGTCGGTAGTGATGGAAATTCGCGGAATTAGCGTGTAATTGAATAAGTTGAATGGGCGTGCGCACGCGAGTCCGATGTGTAGTCGTTACGGCTGGCGGAAGCTGCAGGGATTGTTTCACGGCGCGGGTCACGCGGATTCTTCTCGTTTTGTATCGCTGGGATAGTTTAGCCGCGCAGTTTAAGCGAACGCAACGAATTTGGATGCTCGCGTATGCAATTGTGCACGGATGAGGAGGGATAACGAGATTTGTTTCACTTTGCGCTTTGGTTGTTTGGGGGATTTGGTACGTTGCTGCATTGCTGCGGTGGTATAACAGAAGTTAAGGTTTCGGAAACGCAGGGTGGTAATTTTGCTAGTTGGATTGTATGTTAAATTGGTATTTTTCATATTTTCGGTTGCTGTGTTTCTTTTGAAAGCAATAACTTTTCCATACACGAAAGCTATACTTGAAGGTAGTTTATCGGTAACACAAAACGTCGATTCATGTTATTATTTATTCAGAAGCCACAGTATAAATTTGTTTACTCAAGTCGTTTTCATAACACAGTTTACTGAATCAGCGATATTTTTCCAGTAAATAATATTTATATGTTTCTTACGTGGGTTTTTTTTTTAAGAATTTATTAATTCTTCAAAATTGAGCAATACAGGACAGTAATCTATTTAACTTTATGAACTGATTTACTCTCTTCGTGGTGAAAATAAAACGTAATAAAAGAATAAAAAATGTGCCACAAAGTAAGGAAAAATAAGAAAACGTAAGAAAACGTAGGATTCTGTTGGACTTCGAACGCTTTTTACGTTTCATTTAAACACTTTTTACGTTTAATTACATATTGGTACTTTTTCGTACTTTTCTTCACATTTGAAATATAAAGCAAACTTATCTATAATCCAACATAAAGATGTCTTCCTCACTTTCTATTTACGTTACCTTACGTTTCCATTTCCACTAAGCTTTCAAAATTGCACTTAGATCAAGCAGCTTTCAAACTCAAGCTTTCAACCTACATTCCCTCCGCCCTAAAATCCACTCAACCTTTCACAAAAAAGGAAAGAAACCAGTGCAAATACGTCAATTAACGCCGCGACCGAGATTCCCGCCAAAATTAGCGCGAGCAAACAAGCAAGCGCAAACAGTCCCTCGCCCATTCGCTGCCGTTGCAGGGCGTAGCGCGGCGCGCGCCGAAAAACTCAACGTCGAATCCCCAAAAAGCTAACGACAACGTCGAGCAGCTTCGTAAATCACCAAAGCAAATGAGAGGCGAGGATGCGAAATTAAAACGGGGAAAACGATCTAAACGCCGCGCGTGCGCGCGATGTCGAGTAAACGAGCTCTTTGGGCGGCCCGCAACACTGAAATCTATAGAGGAACGCCGCGCTGACGTTTAATCGGATGACTGAAATTGGCGGGGGCTCGTTCCGCGAATGATTGCGCCGCTGTGTATGCGATGGAGGCGGTCGCTCTTGCTTTTGACTATCAGTGGTGTTGCTGCTGCTGATGCTTTTCAGTGCTGAGTGGATGGAGGCTGGCTTCTGGGATACAGAGGGAAATTGGAAAAACTGGATGATGGCGGAGAGATTACATTTCTTGTGATTATAGTGTTTTACTTGTCATTATTTAATATGATACATGTTAATATGTACTGGGATTTAAGTTTGTGCACAAAATGACAAGATATCAAAATACTTAGTTTAAATTCAAATAAAAATTCATCACGACCAAAAGACGAACGCTTTAAGCTTTTTTCTTAATTTACCTTGCGCTAATTAATAGTTAACATTCCGGCTGCTGCTGTAATTGATCCAGTACTTCAAACGATTTGTCTTCGACATTTAGTAAGCCTTTGGTATATACTTGGATACATGTATATGTACAATACAATAATACATACAATAATTCATTATAATTTTTACCGTACAGTAAAATCTATTTTACCGTGAATTAGGACATTTTTACTAAATTATTTACAGAATAACTAATACTTACTGTAATTTACATGATCATTTTTATCAGAAATATTCTTCTCGGTACTTTAAATTGATGGTATTTCGACTTTAAATTCTCTATATATTTTTTGATATACCAATGCGATGTAACGTATATAACAAGCGTCATATCTTAAATGCTGTATATACGCGCTACTCGAGTATTTACATCCAACTGAATAATTAATTAAAATTAATTACCAAAACGATTAATGAAAAGCAGAATAAAACCCTCTTGGTATATTCTCCTCCCGCGCACTAGACGATACTACGACACACACACACACACACACACACTCGTATACAGACAGATCTCTCTCGCTAAAAAGAACTACTCACACGCACAGACGATCCGAGCGCGCAGAGTCAAAGCAGCACGAAGGCAAATTAGGTTTACCGTCGCGCGTGTAAGAGCCGTCAAAGGACCGACATTGCAGATAAAATGCAATACGCCGGACTCGGTTTCCAGTCGCAGCAGCCCCGCACTGGATTGTTTCTCCACAGCTACGAGTGCGCGCGTGTATAGAGCCGAAGGAGCCGCACAGCTGCTGCGCAATTCGGAGAGTGACTCCCCGGCCTTGTTAACCGGCACGTAATGAATCAGTATGAGTGCCGTTGAGCGTGCGCGCGAACATTTTTAATTAACGCACGCTCGCGCGATATTTGCTCGCTCTTTTTCTTCCGGGCTTTGATCGTCTCGCTCGGTATATACCTACTTGCTGGTGCACGAGTGAATAATTCGAGGAAGCGAACTTTTATTTTCGCGCTTGTTTTGATGCGACGGATTTTCGCGAGTAGGGTATTAAAAGGACTAATTAGGAATGGCTTGAGTTGGATATCGAGAATTGTGAGGTGTAATGAAAAGAAGTATTGGTATTTTTAATTAAAGTACGATGTTTCGTTGAATTGAATTTTCTGTTTTTTCGAAACGAGAATTAAATTGATCTCGATAAAGACTTGATAATACATTGAATAGTATTATGTTGAGTGAATTTTCGTTATTGAGCTTATTTTGATGCGATGTAATGAGAGGCTGAGAGCAATTAATTATTGATGAGGTTGGGCAGGATATCGAAAACCTGTAAAATATGATGCAGAAACGTATTGGTACTTTTAATTAGAGTATGATGTTTCGTTCAAATGAATTTTCTGATGCTACGAATCCAATATTAAATTGGTTTCGATGAAGACTTTATAATTCATTGAAATATCTTACTTTTTACGGAATGGAAATTAAATTTATTTCGATGTAGACTTGTGGCATTGAATAGCATTATGTTGATTGAATTTTTATCATAGAAGTGTATAATTATGCACCCTCAAATTAGGGTAAAAAATATTTATGCGATCAAAATATTTTTCCGCGATTCAATACCCTCTGTGTAACTTTTCCGGAAATAATGAGCTCATAAATTTTTGAACGCAAACAAAAGCTCTCCAATTTGAGTTACTATTCATGCATAAAAATTCACACAAGTTAACTTTCATACATATATAGTAGTCTCATTCTTTGACTAAGGAGAGTTCGTTTTAGCTGAAAAGTAAACTATAACACGTTAGAATAATAAGTAGAATTTTAAAAACTTAATATAACATTTTTTAGTATACTTTTATATATATAGTACTTATATATTTATGTCTTTAAAAAATTAGTTTGGTAATAGTTACTGAATCGTACGGTAAAACAGTTTACAATAACAAATAAATGCCCACTTTTCTAGCCGAATTAACTAAATTTTTGTTAATTGAACTATATTTTTGTAATAACCCTGATATAATTAATTGCCGTATAAATGATCATTAATGGCCAATTCCTTGCCACAAATAAGATAGATTTTTACCAGAAAAAGCCTATTTTTTATAGTCATTATAAATTAATATTTTTAACTCAATCTTTTGTACAATTTTTATTATTTTTCATTTTCGTTGCAATATCAATACATTTACTATTACATACTAAATTAATAATGTTATTATTATATACATTGTACGTTAATCGCACAAGAATAGTAGAAACATTAAACACATTCACAAAACACCCAATTTATAAATACCATTTGCATATATTACAAATTTCTACCAAAAGGACATCTTTACATAACCATCAAATTTAGAATCACTCAAACATCTCTCCAGCATCGGTCTTACGAATTCGCGCGCAAGCGTAGACTCCCCTTCTCGTGCAATATACACGTGCTTTATTCATATACACAGCGCGCATCGAGCGACGCAACGCAGCAGCAGCGGCAGAATGAAAATCTCTCTCTCTCTCTCCTTTACCGAACTTGTTGGCAATGCAAATTCAGCCCCGAAATCCCGACAGAGCGCGCGCGCCCGTAGAGACCCTTTTGCCTCTTTCCCCTCCTCTTCCTCCCGCGCGTCCCAGTCATAATTCCTGCTTATTCTTTCCCTTTGACTATGTCTCTGCGTTTCTCGCTCGAGTAGCGCTGCTGCGCCCCGCGCGTACCTACGAATATATATGTATGTATGCAGTAGTGGTTGTAAATTAAGTAAGTCGCCTAGGGAACTCGCTCGACGTCTGAATTTGCGCGACGCGGTGATACGGCGAGTTTCCGCCGCCTGCACGCGCGAAATAATTGACCTCCTTCTGCAGCGTATTGTTTTGAATGGAGCAATGAATGGATATTGTTTTAATTTGCTGATCTGTATATTTTTACCGGTATGATCATATGGAAACAGTGGTATTAGTAAAAATAAGTTAGTTTGGAAATTAAAAATGACTTCTTATAATTCATTAATACAAACTGTTTTTAAGTTAGAATTTCTTAAAATAATAAGAAATTGAATTGTTTATTAGCTTTCCCGTTTTCATAATGGTAATTATAAAAAACATTTTAACTTAGAACAGTGATAACAATTTAATCATCTCTAGAGTTTATAAAAAATGGATTGTATTTAAACCATTCCATTAGTCTACACTACAGTTTAAATAGTACCAAACTGAAACCAAACAAAATTTAGAAGTTCGTTCGTAAAAACTTTTGTTGGTTATATGCGAGCTCGTTAGTTTAAGTTATATATGAATTTCACGAAACTGTTAGTTTTTCATTTATGAATTTGTAAAAGCGACATCGTGTAGTACTTTAATTAATAACAAAAATAGGTAGGTAATTTCTTGTTTTTAATTCTTTTACTGTATTCACGTATGACAGCATGAAATTATTCAGGTTTACAATAATAAAAACATTCGCTTTATTTAATTCATTAAACTTTTAGAAAGCGATAAATTTTTCCGAATCCAGGTGTGATAATGTACAATATTTTTCTTCCGCAGTATCTAAAACACGCGGGAACACAAAGAACGACAGTTTCCTATAAAACCACCCACAACCATTTACCAAATAAAATACTCGTTATCCAAGAAGAGCAAGCGAACTCCCTCTAAATCGAAAATCCCTTTGCAAAGATAAAATACAAACTCACTCGGGCCAATGCGAGTCATTGACTTTCCCGCCCTTGCATCGCACATCCATCCTGCAGCATTCCAACGGTCCCTCTTTCAACAACCGGATCCAGCAGCAGCCGGTCAAAGCAGAAGAAATATTTGCGCTGAGCGTTGGCTGGCGCACTGCGCCTTAATCGCCGGCAAATAGTTTTCCCCGCAGCGGGGGGGGGCCGTATCCATGACTTCTTGATGCTGAGCAAACATCGCCCCGCTCGCTCGCGGAGGTCCTCGAGGACAATACCGATGTTCCTCCTTTGACGCAAGCGAGACGGATAAAGCGAAAGAGAGATAGAGAGATAGCGTGGGAGGAGACCGAAAGGGTGCCGCGGGGACGCCTGGCGCAGTGGAAAGACACGAGTACAGTCGGCCGAGAGAATGGAGAGCACGAGAGAGATGAGAGCCGAGCTTCGCAAATATTTGCAATATCGCGCAAAGTTATTGCTCGGCCGGCACGTTATGAGCGATGTACGTCTTAGGTTATACGTTGAGCAAACTGGTTTAAAAGAATTGGCTTTGAATTTAGAATTTCTTTGGCGAAATTCATGTCTTCAGAGCGTCAGGTACTTAAAAATATATTCATTGCAGCGCTAATGTAGGTAAGAAATACTTTTTAAGACTTAATTTCATAGGAATATTTTATTGAATTCTTATCGTCTAAAGATGCATTTCGGCTTGAAAATAATTGTTTGCTGTGCAAATCAACTGAAAATAATTCGTATTTTCAAAATGTATGCCCTATTTATTTATCTGTTGTACAATGTATTTATTTAAATATAAAATTTCGAATTTCAAACAGTTCGCATTTACAATATTTTATTTTAATAAAGTAAAACAAAACTGATCATGCTACACGAGTTTACATTAAAGATAACATACAAAGCACCAGAGACAGTCAACCTGTCACAGTTACACAGAGAGATATAAAAGTGCACTAAAAGCTACGACAAAGAATTTTAAAAAAATTCAGCCGCGTAGCTACAAAAGCAGTAGACAACCGCCAAAACAGTCAGACATTAAAACCACGCAGAAAGAGACAAAGAATAAGAACGCCAGAACGACGTAGGAGCCGCAGATACATCTTTCCGCCTAGGCGACGTATGAAATTCTGAAAGCGAATCACGACGAGCGGCAAACGAACTTTGTCCGCAGCAGGCGCAGTTGACCTAGATTATCGCGGCGTCGAGCGAACTACCCTACCGTATCTGCCAATACGCCTTTTGCGCGTCTCTCTATCTCTTCGTCATTTGATTCATCTCCTCTTTCTATCTGTCTCTCTCATGCATTCTCTATCTCTCTTTCTTGTCGGATTAAAAGCGCCAAAGCCCCGTGAAAATGCAATTCATACACGACCGGTGAGCGCGGGGCGAAAATAAAAAAAAATGGGTGAAGGAGGAGAGGCCGCGAGAATCTGGGACACTTGTTTGAAGTGCGCGCGGATGAACGCTTCAGTTTTTGGAAACGTCGTCGCGAGACTGAGGCGAGAATTATAAGAGAAAAATTAGAAGAGCTGCTTGTTTTATTCTCTTTAGTATGGTTGTACCAATTTTACAAAAAATCATTCCACTTCGTATTTTTCTATTATTTTTAATATTAGGTTCGTTAGTGAAAATAAAAACAAAATAATATGTACGAATTTTGGACCGTTCTCATTATTGTTATCCTAAATTAAATGAACAGTGTAAATAAAAGTTAATTGAAAAAATTCCTTGCGCATTCAAATTTTACTTCTGCTATAGAATAAATTCTCACATACCTAAAGACGCTTAACAAACAAAAGTTAATATTATTTATTGGCCAAATTTTCAGTAATAGTATAAAACTTTCAGGAAATGTTTAGTACATAATTATGTTCTATTATTGTCCAACAGAAAAGGTAAATAATTTTTATACTTCTTAAAATTTTTTAATCGAATACTATTTATGTAAGAAAAAATTTAAAAGTATAGATCAAAAAGGATCAGTTTTATACGATTTAAATATTTAGATTTAATGCGTACTAATTATTATATTAAAGTTTTTAAACCTTTTCTAAATAATTCTGGAAGTGCATCAAGGGCTTTTAATTTCGGATGAGCTATTTTGTGTGCAAAACTCAAAATGAGAAAAATTTGAGTTATCATGTTTTTGTTCTACGATTACATATGTATGCATATATATGTAACTGAATGTAAATTCTGTATTTTCAGTAATGAATATATCAGTATAAGCTAGTGTTAAAGCTAGAAGAAAGAAAATAAATTTAAAGTAAATTTATATGACGACAGTAAAAAATATATAACCGTAAGGAAGAATACATTAAAATGAACCATAAACACCAGAGCGGGTAAAACTGTATCATGTTGCATTGTGCGTGACTGCAATTGATGGGCAGAAAATTTTAAAATGTATTTTGTCTTTTATATTCACTTCGGCGTGAAAGTTTATTACATGAAGAAAAATTCATGTAAAATCTGATAATTGACCATAAATTTTATATCGGATTAATACGAATTTTACTGCCTTTTTAATAAAGGCTATAAACTTTACAGCGCTTTTTAGAAAATTTATATTGTACACGTCTTTTGAATCGAAAGAGAAGCAATAAAACAGTCTTTTACCTGTGTGAATTCTTTTTATCCCGGAAATTCATCGGACGCAAAAATAAAATCCATCGAAAAGTGGTCTGCGCCTGCACAATAAATCATAATAGTATTCACTCTTAAAAAATATACATAACTTTTATTCTCACAAAATAATATTTGAGTTATATCTCTTTTTACTTTATTACACAAGATGAAATCCAATTTAATAAAATCCGAAATAAAAATAACTTTTTACTTATGAAAGTCAAAAATCCAAATGTTGTATCTCATCATATCATCCCAAAAAAATAACAAATTCATGCAAATCCCACCTAATCAACTTCCTACCAAAATAATACGCCGTCGATGTCTCTTTCTCGTCGTATAATATATCTTAAAAATTGTTCCCTCGCCCTCGACACCTCGTCCCTCTCATATCCCCCCGCCCACGTCTCTTTTGTCCTCTTTTCCACTCGCGATTCGATTTGCATAACTCTCGAAATGTTTAGCATACTGCGCCTTTTGCGCGATACAGGAAGAGAGAGAGAGAGAGAGAGAGAGAGAGAGAGATAGCCTCCGTCCCGGCAATTCCAAATTCAGCAAGGCGCATAATATCTCGCCTCGGCTATGCTGGAAGATGGGAGGGGGGGAGAGGGATTTGAGAGTAGCGGAGCAGCTAGTTTGAAGGCGAGCGAGGCAAGCGCATTTGGAGAGGTTAGCGCTTGCATTAACTAAAGTTCGGCTTGCACTCAATTAGGCCAATCGAAAAGTAACGGATTTGCGTGGGGCGAGAGGGACAGAGAGAGGGAGGATGGATACTGATGCCTTTTAAATCGAGTTTGGGGGAATTGAGGAAAGTTATGCAAGGATGGGCAGTAGCATCTTTCTTTGTTACGAGATAGTTTTGTTGTAATTATTGGTAAAACTAAGGTAAAGCGTGACAACGAAATATTACAGAGAAACGTAATTAGAAAATTAAAATAAACGTCTATTTCAATAGTGCTTAGAAAATTATTTACTTGAGATTCATCAATTATGAGGTTAAAGCAATGACTTTTTTATTCACCCTCATAAAATTCATTCTCATTTATAGCCAGTAATTGGTCATAAATGGTCTATTGTAGCTAGTAATAGGCAATTACTGGCTATGAACGTGATTAATTTCTACAAGGGCGAGTAAATGCATAGTGCAATAAAATAAATATTACTTATTTCCTAAAAAAATAGTTGCCATTATTAATTGATATTCTTTATTATTTCTTTAAATAATATAATTTTCTCTTTTATTATAGTTTTAGACTTATGGACTAAGCACTGCATGAGTACAGAAATTACAACCATTATATTAGTATGAATTCTAGTAATAAATATGAAAAACTAGAAACAAAAAATACGTTTCTCTAGAAACGCTCTTATTAATTCAACTATTTTTTGAATGTACATAATGCCTTATTTTTAAGAACGCATCAGGTTGTAACATTTATTTAAAGAATACTTCCATTATTCAAATTCATTCCCTTACCGCAACTGAAGACTTTTAAATAATTTTCAATTTTATAGCATGTTATTTATGATAATAACAGTAAAAATCGATACTAAATAAAAACTTATTGATAGTATATAAATGATATTCACTAACTTTAAAAAGAAATTTCCTTTAAAAAGTTGAGTCCATTAGAGGCCGTCTAGTTCTTTTCTGCAAGGTGAACAAGAGAAAATTTAAATTTAAATTGAAATTTAAAGTCGAAACACACGAGAAAAAGAGCACAAACGAAGAGGAGGACGTAAAAAATGTAGTGTACAGAGACATAGATAGTATATAGAAATAAGTAAGAAAGTAACAAAACACAAGAGCAGGAAAGCTGCACGTGAATGAGAGCAAAGCAAAGACAAAAGGCGGCCGCTTCAGAACGGCTGAAAATGAAAATAATAGGAAAGAGGGTTCATTATTTCAATGTGCAAGTATTTAAAAGCTCCTATGAGGAACCATTATGCATTTTAATTGATGCGTGTTCTTAATTCGTTCTTTCATGCGAGGAATCAAATTACAATTAATTGTTTTGAGCTACAGTACAATTACGAATTTCTAAACGATGATAAATGAACGTATTATTCTCCTAATACATAAAACAGTATCATTTGTAGAGATTCTCAATGATTACAATCGATATATAACTATATTAAATCAATATATTAAATCTTCTTTCTTCAATAAATAATGTATTTGCATTGGATTGACTATAATTAATTAACATTATACTCAGAGAAATATCCTTTTGCAGCAAGAGTAAATAATCTTAAATAAGATACTAAGAGGAAATTCTGTTAGAAGCAAAAGGATTCTTCTTGGTTCAAGAAGAATCCATTTTCTTCTAAATGAATCCTCTTACTACAAGAGAAGGCATTTTGGATTCAAATTCTTGTGGTAAGAGGATTCATTTAGAAGAAAAGGGATTCTTCTTGAACCAAGAAGAATCATTTTGGTTCAAACAGAATTTCCTCTTAGCAACTTATTCAAGATTATTTCCTCTTACTGCAAGAGGACATTTCTCTGAGTGTGTAATAATATTCATTTTTTTAGAAAATAATAATTGATGACAGTAATTTCTTCTTATTAGAATAAATAATATGCTTGTATTGTAATATTTGCGAATCCTCATATAATTAATATAATTCACTACGCAATAATAGTTTACACTTTTACACTTGCGAAATACATACACATACTCTTTACAGTTGCTGATCCTGATGGCATCTGCTTCTTTAAAAATTTTCAGGGCTCTGATGAACCACTGATGTTTAAATAGAAATGCTTAATAGATGTTCAATAATATTTCCCTAGATTTTATGGTCTTCTAATATTTTATAATTATCGCCTTCTGATAACGATTAACACAAACCAATTAAAAAGTTTGGCGAACGGAAAAACGAGGTATGTTATAACCTCAATGTTCAGGTAGTGAGAGAGAGACAGACCCTTCATATTTTACAAGAATACGTACAATTAGATACCAAATTAGCGGTTATTAATTTTACAGCAACATACAGAACATCTATCCTGAACAGCAAATGTATTGACTAATCAAACTTTACTAAAAATCAGATTCCTTAAATCATAAACCTGTGAAGAAACGCTGACAGAATAACAAAGTCAAAATATTCGCCAAATAAACCTAATGCTTACAGGTATTACAAAGAAGCGTAATACCTGTAATTTACGTAATCATTGTTTGCCCATTAGCAGACGCAACCCTTGAACCTTCGCTCCCAACTTGCGCCATCGACTCTTCTCCCTACAACCCATTTTTCCCTTCTCCCTTCCTCGCTCCTAATTGGATTCGACGTAGCCTTCCGTCTTCTTCTCGTACCGTAATCCTCCCCTCCCCTCTTCACGCTACCTTCCGGGGTCGAACTCGAGCAAATGACAGGATGCGCAGAGCTGCATTCCGTCGCAATTACGTCGATTGACTAGTGGAAAGATGAAAGATGAGTGCAGTCAAATCGTTACATAGGAGTATACGTATATATATATATATATATATATCTACATGTATTTCTCAGGAGAACAAGAAGTTGCAGCGGCGGCTTTCATTATGTCGCGGCTATCGGTTAAGTTATTGAAGCGCGCGCGCGTCTGGCTTTGGTTTGCGTATATGCGAGGAGAACATCTTTCGTGGCGGAAGGCGGAAGCTGAGGAAAGGACAAAGGGTTGTTGAACTCTATGGGATACTATGTTTGATGTTTACGTAAATTGAACTGGTTTTTCTTCTGTTGAATTGAAAGGGCCTTTCAGCTGTGACTTTTTTCTCTCGAGGAATATTACTATGATGATATTGGATATAATAAAAATAAGCGTGGAGAACTCAAATTTTGACACAAATTTTTAATTGATATAGCTTTTTAAGATTCTGGAAAGTCAGATTTTAATACTAATGACAAGCCAAACAGTTGATGTTCCTTATTCCTAAGGGACATTGAAGCTCAAAGAGTTAAAATATGTGTGATAGCTTTAATACGTCAACATTTAGCCAACGGAGATATATATAAAATAATATTTAATATACCGTGAAGAAATATATTAATACCAGAAACGATAACATTTTTATTTGATGAAAATTACACATTCTTTAGTGCAGTTTATGTAAAAGTTTGTTTTTTAAATCATAAGATATTTGATCTTGAGAATCCTTGAAAATATATGACATAATTTCAATGAAAAAGCTCTTAAAGTTTCAATCACCCAAATGGTATGTAAATCTCTCTAATCATGCTTTCGAAGAATCGTGATCTTTTACACCAGAATAAATCGAGGTATATACTGCACTTCTAACTGAAGTGGCTGCATATGTCAACTCAAAATGTTTTTTCTAGAAATCCAATAGAATTTATGATAAAAACTCGAAACTCGTTTTTCTTCAATTGTAGAAAATCCGACTATAATAGTAGCAACCCACGAAAATTAAACTTTCAGCTTAAAATTCTTTTATCCAGTATTATACGAAGAATAAAATCGTATAAATGTAATTTAAAGAATCAGTGAGCATGAATATGATCGTCGGCCCTGTCAATAACAGCACTGAACGGTAAAAAGATTCCAACGTTTTATTTCGGAAAATCAGCGAGACGATGTTTCATTGTAGTCCGGGAATAAAAGGTAGGAAATATGGATCGAGTGTGAATGCGGAGACAGAATATTCGTTAATGAAGCCTGTAATTGTGTCTACCAATTAAAATCTTTCGCTCTGAAAAACCTCGATAGAATTCGAGGTACGTGAAATTCCCAGCAACGGAAAATGATTCAACGTTAACTTTTTTCTCCTCGTGCGCGCAGAACGCGTCACTGCAGAATACACGGATTATCGAATTGTCGGGAGCGAAAAAACTGAAGAGTAAAAAGGCCGTAATAATAATAGGGCATTCGATGTCCGTATCTTTTTAGCACTCGTCCACGTAACTGTACACTTAAATGAATATATTACCTCGTGCAATTATTGCTTTAGTAACGTTGATGAAGAAATTGTAATATAGAATAATAATATATTTTTTAATATTATATTTTACTGACATCATCAGATTGATATTTTTTAAGGAAATATATTTTTCCCGAAAAAGCACTATTATTTGTAATAAATGATGATTCCGAAAATTAAAGCAATGATGAAATTTCTTATAGCAAACGTATTACAACTAAATATAATTTTGCAATAAAATATCATACATTATTTAAATATGATAACATTCGGTAATGTATACATACAGTAGGACCTCGGGCAGTGATACGAGTTGAGCCAAAAGTTTTGGGCAGTGACTGTAAGGGTCATCTATATATATATATAGACCGGGAATTTCTGAAGAGCTTTATACTGGTGGTAAAGCGAGCGCAGCGTCGAATATTTGAATGGAATTTTAAAGAGTCTCAAAAAACAGTCTGTAATAAAACTAATTTTATACAGAATTTTTTCAAACCGTTCTCTATATATAGAGAGCCATATTTTATTTCTATTCGAACTCCGATTTGAAAAAATTCTGTATAAAATTAGTTATATATATATATATAGATATACTATCAACGTTAATGAAGTACGCCGTATCTACCGTACAAAGACTCATTGGATAACACCACGAGTATTGGGCTTCAGTTTTAGGTATCAGAAAACGATCTCTAAAGTTTCATCAAATTCGGTGACCCAGACTCCGTGGTCCCTTCTTGTCAGTACTAACCTGTATAGGAATGAATAAAATTTCGTGTAACCTCCAATCCATCCGCTTTCATGTTTTTATATTAACAAAATGCGTATAGCTAGTTTTCTTCAATAATACATGTATAACACATCAAATAAGCCAAGTATTAAATAACTATTCAATATTATTCAATTATCCAAGGACGATTGATTACTATACTATATTAGGAATCAGTCTAAATAGGTTTTATCGGTTCCAATTTACCCATCTTGCACTGTACTCAGTCCTAACCCCACTTAGTAGCTATTACAATATTTTCTCTTCGTATAGAAAGTACCGAAACCAATAGTAACCCAAAACGAGCGACTCTATCCCCATAAAAAATATTACTTTCATCTCATCTCTCTCCAAAACATTGCAATCAAAGCATTACAAAAGCGCGTCAAAGCTGAAAACAATCACCAAACACTCAAACCTCGGCGGCAAAAAAACTCGCCATCAGCACCGCTAAACGTCGTTAGCGCAGTAACGATTCCACACACGGATGCCCACACCAGCGAACAGTATCCCTTTGCGCGGCGGCGCGGTGAACACCAGTACACCAGGGAAACGGCGACCAGTGCCGCATAAAATGCGCTCTCTCTCTCTCTCTATCCCGTGCGATCCTCTGGTTAATTTTCAGCTCGTAATTGGTTTGCGCGCTGATCAGCGCCGTGCACTTTGCCGGCGAAGCAATTAAATCGCTTTGTAATGCGTGTAACGGTCATCGGTCGGTTACATGCGATTGGCGCTGACGTGCGACCAGGCGCATTTCGTCAAACGAGTGAATCAAGGGCCGTCGCGACACAATGCGTAGTGCACACTGAAAGTCACGCGAGAGCAATTGTTAGCGTGTTGATAGCGATTAATTAAAAGCGTATCTTCTGTTTCGATGCTGCCTACGAAGAGTAGCGCAATTTTTCTTTTATTGAAACTTGCTGTTTTTTGCACAAAAATTTATATAAATAACAAATAGTGAAGAAATAAAATGGAAAAACGAAGCTTTTGGAGACATTGAATACCATCTCATATTAATAAAACTTCCACGTGTAATATTTTTTAGTAAAAATAAAGAAATTAATATAATTTGTCATACACGTGAAGCTCTATTATCAATAATTTTAATTACTGATTTATTTAAATATTTATATACCACGTTAGATTTAGTAACAAAACAATACCTAACAAAAGTTTAAATATTTCTAGTTATAAATACAATACCTTAGATATTTTATAGATAAAATAAAAATTTAGTCAATCTAATCATACTTGGAATCATTCACAGATTACGTCTCACTTGGAGGAGGAGGCGCGTCTTTATTAGCGTAATGATATGCACTAAAGGGCAGTAATAGGGGAAGTGAAAGAGCAAAAAATTCTCAAAAACATCTGGACGTAATTTGTGTTATCTTATTATATTTTTTCTTTTTATAAATTCATAATATTAACTCACTTCTGCTCATATTCAAATTATTTAACGTATTTTCAACGTTCGTTATTATTTCTTTAATAAATTCTTCTTTGTCATCTTTTTTATGATGTATCATTTCTTCTTGCATTTCTTCAATCCATTTAATAGTTTATGTTGCTCTTAGAGAACAGAATAATCAGTATATATTTTATACATCTATTACATTCTTTTAGTTCCATTATTTAACTTATTTAGTACTGTGTCCGTGTAGTTCATTGTATGATTTTAGAATTCCATTTGCAATCTTTAATTCTCGTATTTCACTGCTGGGTGGTCGTTTATCTTCTAATGTAGATTCTGGTTCTTCATCTTGTTTATTTCCAGTTGCTTTTTCTTCTCACTTTACGATCATTATTATTTCGTTTTAGTAAATATCTTTTACTCGTTTAATACACTGCATTTTGTTTATTAATCTTCCTTTAATTTAATGATGAGTGCACATGGTTATTTAAGATAAGATTTGCAATGCTATGATCATCACATGAGCTGGATGTGTAAGACATGTATTTCTTTCTTTAAATTATAAATATTCATGTTTATAACAAAAAGAAATAAAACTTATACTCTACCTTCATTTTATTATCAAATGAAAATATTATCAAGATTATAAAAGAGCACAAATGTATTTATATTGCGATGGCACTCTATAAATCGTAAAGATTTATTACAGATTTATAATTGTAAACATGCAGTATAATGTTTTACATTCATGCTCTGTATTATTAAGGTTTAATATTTTATCGATTTCAGGTAATTGCTTTTGTTAAAATGAAAATTACAGACAAACGTGAAATCTTCCTAAATGGAAGTGATGCGGGGAAAGAAAAAATCAATTTAAAGAAAATTTTAATTATTGAAAACTAATCTTTTTCATACAAATATATTTGATTTATAAAATCTCTTATTAACATTATCTTAAATTCATCGGTAAGTTGTGTTAATTACCTATTCTTGGAATTCAAAATCGCATTAGTTACACTGTCTAACATGTTCTTGGAAATTCAAATCTTAGATAATAGAAATTCAAATTATATCGAATTTACATAATTGAATATAAATGACATGGAAAATGAAATAAATTGAATTATAGAAAATTTTAATTATTAAGGAGGTAAGCCATTTTTGATACTTGTAAAAATGTATAAATTTTGTACGTTAATATTTTTTCTTTTTTCAATAAGACAAACTTTGAAACTTATTATGTCAAAATATATTATATTTAACTATAATATAAACCCTGGTAGACTTAATTTTATCAACAATAGCGGCCCTTCTCTGCATAGGCACGTATGGACGTTACTTTGAAGAAAAGTTCATTTAACGCAGGCTTCCAGTTGCACCAGTGACTCATTTTTAACCGACTTCGAAAAAGGAGGAGGTTTGTTATTGATGTGCCTATGGTCGGAGTGGAGCAGAATTTTAATAAAATACCTCGTTCTCTTATTACAGATAAAAATGCATAAAAATGAGTTGAAAAAATGAAAAAATAATTGATACAAAGTATGCAAAACATTACTTATTGAACATAATTGTAATTCTTTCATAATTCTACTCCTCTCAGACCAAAGCCATATAAAGAACAAACATTTTAAGCCCCGGTTTGTGTCAAATGATCCACCAGTGCAACGGGCACCCTGCGATAAATAAATTTTATGCCCATCTGAACGAAAATGGCCACTTTTTTCTCTAAAAGCGAGACCAAAATTACACTTTTTGGCCGCAAAAATTATTAGTTACTAAGTTACTTTTTCCCGCAAGTCACTTTTTTCCCGCAAATGCAAGTTTTACCAATAACCCTGATTGTCTATTGTCTTTTAACAGTCCATTAGTCTCGCTCTCCAAATCAAAAAGTGGCCACAGTTGAAATGGGCATAAAGTACTATATGTAACTCGAGAAAAAAGGCATTTTAGAAAAGTTCCGTTGTATATATATAACACTTTCGTTTCTAAATGAATGATAAACTTATTTTGTAATGTATATTTCTTCCTAATATAAACATACATATGCAAAGCTGTATTTGTGTAAAATTATTACCGATGAATGTTAACTTCAATGTATTTAAATAACGATTTCAGTTATTCAGCCATGTATTATATTTTATTATTTCGAAAAATAATAAAATTTAATTAAAAAGCTCATTTTAAAGGGCCAGCGTATCACAGTTGGCTAAGGCGCACGCTTTAGCTAGTGGAGATACGCTAGCCTGAGCGCCCGGGGTTCGATTCCCGGTGGGAGCAGATCGAGAATTTTTTCTCTCTGTGTGCTACCGGAAAAAGAACTCAGACTGTGCATTGGTCATAGCGGAGATTTTTCTTACGGGTTTTCCTTCGTTACAGGCATAGGTAGAAATCTGCAATGTCGGTAACTTGGGTGAATGCGGGATCAGTGTGGGGAGTTTTAGGTGGGGTGTTAGGATCAAATACCTCCACACCGAGGTGGTGGAGGTATCCTGTAAAAACCCGAAAGGGTATATGGGTAAGAAAGACATAATAAAAAAAAACAATAAAAAACTTATTTTATGTCAATTTATTTACATGCTCGAAATTACATTGTAAAAAACAAATAAAAAATACCTAATACTTAAAAAAACGTTTATTTTCAAACAAATAACACTCGTAATATTTTACTTGACATTTACTGGAATAAAACAATTTTTTAGTCAAAACCAATAAATGTTTATTAGTTCCAAGTATAAATTACTTTCAATCAGTATAAAAATAACCGTAAATTTAAATTTACTAAATGCATGTATGTTCAGTCGATAGTAATTTACAATTTCCAATCCTTAAAACAAACAATATAATTTCGAACCACCACTCGTCACCAACAAGCGTCATCTTTAAAAAACATCCTAAGCTAATTACCCTCCATACGAACGCTCATTACCATCCTTGGATAATTAGAAAACAAATGATTCATGACAATTGATGCATCGGTGCGGCGCAGAGGGTGCGGTGCGCGTTAAGTGTGAGGCAAACAAGCGTAAAGTCGCATGCAATCCACGTTTCGCAAGTGCATCGAGATCACTAGTGCCAGCGCCAGCGTGTACCAGGGCGTGTAAGCGCTTATGTATATGCGGGAATTACATTACCCGCAGGGGCGAGCGCGTGGAACGCGAACGTTACGCAGCACGAGAGCTCGTATAAACATCGAGATGAAGGTGAAGAGAGAGATAGATATACTGTTTAGAGAGAGAGAGAGAGAGAGAGAGAGAAAGAGAGAGAGAGAGAGAGAGAGAGGGAGATAGGGGTGTACGCCTATAAAAGGTTTATAGGTTAGGTGAGCGAAGGAATGGATTTTTCAAGCTTTTAAAAGTCCGACGTGACTTTACTTTTAATCGCTTTATAATGAGTTCGAGATCGAGCGCAAACGAAAAAGGTATTTGTTCGGGGGGAAGAGTATGGTGTGAAATAGATTGTCGCACTTTTAGTTTAAGTTTAATTTTCTTTTAATGATGGGCATTCTTGTGTAAGAGAAAATTTCTTTTGAAAAGTATAGAAACAATTTATAATATTGTATTTATGGGATTTCTTTTTACACTGGAATTATAAGTTCTTTTATTTCTATACGTAAAGTGTACAAAAAAGAAATAATTAGATGCGGCTGACCATACCAACCCCGTTACTACTAATTTGGTAATTTTACTTTTTAATATGCTAGTGTACATGTGAAATTGTTTAGGTCGCTTTTACAGTGATTTTAATGTAACTTGTTGAGAATAGGAAATGCATTGAAACTCATAAATTCTATATATGTTTTCCCTTCGGAAAGGCAATTTAAAAATTTTGATATTTTTTATTTCTTGAATGCTACCCTGGTAGAAAATTAATCTAGAACTATGTAGATCTATCTAGTTTGCCAAGGAAATAATCGAGGGCCTCGATAAAACTAGATAATTTTCTACCAGAGTAACTACAATTAAATTCATATAATTTTATTACTACCTATTTACGATTTATTACAAAATAAAAAAGAATACTTCTTTATTAACAAAATGATTCGCATTTCTATATAAATTATTTTCCTTTTTCATATTTCTATTGACAATTCATTTTAACTCTGCAAAATGTAATATAATTGTATTGAATTGTAACAAATTTCTCATTAAATATTTTAATATCACTTTAATTCTCAGAACTTTTATTTGTTACACATTTTATTGCTTTTCCAGAAAATGTAGATATTATCAGAAAATTCTTAACGGTGTAAATAATTAATGATAATAAAAAATGCATTATTTTTTATTAAAGTTTTACTTTATTATGATCAATGAATCAATAATTGTACGAGGTAATATGTATTCATTAAAGTATATAGTTATACAGAAGAATTTTAAAAACAAATATGGTATCGAATGACGTGTTTGAATTACGGCCTTTTTAACTCTTCAATTTTTTTCCGTGGCATGTATATATTTTTTTACGTATACGTGAAACTTGTGTTTTACGTATACGTAAAATGTTTAATTATATATGGGTGATTCTTTAAAAATGCGTAAGTTTTATATGATATCCGTGGCAATTATATATATCGTCAATAAAAAATATTTACTACCACGAAGTTTTCTCGATGAAAAAAGACGCACTTTAATAAAAAGAAATTATAAAATGCAATAATTTCACTTCGTAATTTACGTCTTGAAAAGGATAAGTAGTACTTACAAAACTTTTTAAGAGACAAAAATTGTTTTGGAACAACCACGAATTTTATAATTTGATACTAAATTAGGGAGAGATCTCTCAAATTTGGTAGGCTTTTACTTGTCCAAAGTCAGTAAAACTATTTTCAAAGAAATAAACCTAATCTAATCACTGAAGTCTACATTATAAAAAAGTCATTGAGCATTGAAACAAATTGACACTTTTATAGAGAATCAGCCACATGAAATAATTATAACAATAAACGGATCCCAGCCTTAAAGATGCGTAACCCAATACGACATATCCACAACCACTACAATAATGCAAATAATCCATAAAAGCAAGACCTGGACACAAGGAAAATCACTTTTCTGAGAAGCCTCAGCCGCACATAGTGAAAGGGCCGCGCCAAGTCCTCACTGTCGCTCGTCAACGAAAATAATCAGTATTTACGCATGGCGCGGCTATTATACGCTTTCCGGATCTCGTAGAGACCTTCTCGACTGAGTTACGGCATGCCCGGTATAATGGCCATGCGCACGAGGCAGTAAACGCCGCCGTCGCTCGTGTCCGAGTAATAGCCGCTCGGACTACTCCCGCCGCGCGTTTCTTATTTCTCGTCGCATCTCGTGTATCTCTCTCTCGACCAGGACTGCTGACTCGCTCGCTATTACGGCATCTCTCGTTTTCATTTGCTTGTCAACCTCTGAATGGACTTGCGGATGGATACGAATGTAGCTGTGTGTGACTGTCTTGTGTTTGAGCATTTGATGATAATTGAATTTGAAGAAATATTTATTTTTTAAACATACTCTTTTGGTAAGATTGTTTTGAAACGAGGAAAATAACTTTTGAGTAAAAAAATAAAAACATTAGATGCTTGTAATGAACTTCAATTTGTAATTTTACATTTTACTTTATAAATTTTGAAGAATTATTGCTGCGTTATTATAGTTCAACTTACAAATATTTTTGAAGCAAGGAATTAAATATTCATTTTAATTTGTAAATATTTCAACATTTATAAATAGTACAAAATTTGTGCACGTACTCACGCGCAGGCAGACGCGAGCGTACACATACACTATTGTAATGAAGAGTGACATCGAAGCATGAAATTATTGACATTTGGATATTGTCGTAAAAGTAGCATAAAACGTACATTGTTATCCGGTTGACACATATGTGAAAAATTTAAACTTTGTAGCTCTTTAGAAAGTAGGTAAGAAATAATTTTATGATTTGATTTACAGAATTAATTTTAAATAAACTAATAAACTAGTAAAAAATTCAAGAAGTGTTTAAACAATACAAAATTAAATCATTCAACAATATACTTCTTTAAGGTTACAAGCTTAAAATTTCCATTGCATTCTTTAGCAGCTAACAATTCTAACATAAATCCACCTTTAACTGATTAAAAAAGTATCAAATAACACCTATATACAAAGATTCTCGTAGAAAGTACTTAAACCTTAAGAACTACGATATCGTTAAGCAGTCTGAAACAAGACAACACTTTATAAATAATCACCCAAACTTCAGTATAATAAATCTCTAAATTTACCCTTTACTTACTTTCCTCAGCCAATCTTTCCACTACTTTCTTTATACATACTTCCTCCTTATTCTCGATACGTTTCCCCTCATGCTTACTTTTCGTATCAGTTTCTCGTTCGGTGCAGCAGCGTTCTTCTGACTCTCTCTCACTCTCTCTCTCTCTCTCGTTTTTTTCTCTTTGTTCTGGCGAGATCGCACACCGCACTGGCGTCGTTTTCCCGTATATGCTCCAGTTTCTATATAAACTCATTTCACGCGATTCCCACGGGTATGGCTTTTACTGCGGCGCTGCTGCTGCTACTGCGGCGGTGGCGGCGTCTCTCCTTTGACTCGGTGTCTCGAGATTTTGCTGCAGTAGTCGCAAGGTAAATGCTGCATCGCCGAGTCTGATCCTTCGGATGTATTTCGATTCATGCGAAAGTCGTTCACTTATTTGTACCCGGTGCTTTCGTATTTCTGGGAGAGTGCAGCTGGTTTATTTGTGTTGAAATGCGCGTACCGATATTAGTATTCAAAATATATAGGTAAATTTATGAAAAATGTTCAAAGGAGAAAATGTTATTTGAAATTTTTCAAATATTGCTTTTTAATTTTATGCAATTACAAATTAATCTAAAAAGTTATGCACAATGGAGAAGGAATTTAATAATGTTTGTATGAATTACGTAACATTGTTTTTCCATTCTTTATTGCATAGGTAGGTTGCAGAATAAAAAATCGCAGCGACTTATTGAATATCGATAAGAAAAATTTGTAAAAATACCTTTATTATTAACTTTGCTTACTAATTATAAATTAGTTCATATTTTTTAATATTAAAATACCTCCTTTTTATATCAGACCATTAATGTTAAACATATTAAGGCTCATTAAATTTTAATCAAGGAATTACACGTGCAAAAAGTACTTAAATAAATTTAGTAAACAGTGAATTCATTCAAAGTAAAATATTTTGCATCGCCAGACATCATTAATAAATTTAGTACAAATTTTGAAGCTTCGCTGATTCTTCTTTCTAATTTTTTATTTAACAGTTAATTATAAATAAGTATTTTTCATATTTTCTATAAAATATTAATAATCCAATTTATATGTTTAACTGCATCTGGTCAAATAAAATGAGAAAACTTAAATTCCTTACATCATCGATCAACGATTCGTTAAACCGCTTTTCAAACTTCCAATCTAATTCGAACATCCCGCTACCCCGGAATAGCTTCACCTACATGCTCACCTACATATAAACCCAAGCTCATCGGGGGCTGACAACATCGCGCAACACCGCTAAATCCGCAAAATCCATTCCCTCCGATCGGCGCGGAGAATAATGCAGGGACAATATGCCAAGGCCCGACAGAGCGGGAGGAAGAGCAAGCGCCACAGGCGGCATCTCTTCGTGCATCCCTGAGGCGAGCATCCCCGTTCGTACAATACCCCTACCGGCGAAACCGAGACGAGACGGCCGCGCGCCATTGCAGGAATAAGTGAGGCGACGCTCGCGACCGACAGCTCATTGATTGGCTTTGTAATTGACCCGCTGCTGCTGATGCCGCTCTTGGCTCTACCCTTCGGCGCCACGTCAATCTGCGTCAGAATTCGCGTTTTAAGCTGCGTTCACAGTGAGTACGAGCCGCAACAAGTGGGACTTGGTGCACAACCGAGAGCCGTTTAGTGTAAAATGGCTACCTTTTTAGTCTTGCCAAAGTAAACTGAGGTATTTAGCTGTATTGTGATTGTTACTGGGCATTATTGTCTGAATTTAGGTAGGCAATGCTGAAATATTCATCGTGATATACTGTATGGCGCACATTCAGATGCACAGCCGCGTCATTGTGTCAATAGCCATGGCGTGAACTTGCGAAGCGCACACGTGATGATTGAACATTGTACTGCAGCTTTTATTTAAAGCACTATGATTATTTATTGTTAGAAATAAATGTTATAGTGATACGACTCAAATAGTAAGACTGCAGTTAGGTAAACATATAAGCAAACAAGCCGTCACAACGCATCAGGATATTATGTGAGTAGTTGCATCTCGTCGGGCGAGGAGGTACGTGCATTACAGCTTACAGCGCATTATAAACGCGTGCGGCTCGTTGTAATTATAGGCACAATCTTGTAATTCCCACTATGAATAGACCCTAATTAACCTCCATTTACACAACTAGATGCAACCTTACTATATAGCCCCTTTGATTGGACCCCTATTTCAAATTCCGTTACATACTGATAATGATGCCATAACTAGATACATGCTCATCATTGTAAATACGGATGGACCCTTGAGCTCTATACATACAGTGAGTATGGTGAGGCTGTGTCTGTTGTGACTAGATCAACAACCGTACGCCTGACTTTTGCAATTGTGCACCACTTAGTGTAAAACGACTACCTTTTTACTATTCTTAATCTAAACGAAGGTTTTAATATAAAATCAGACTTTTATAGATCGATATTGTCTTACTTCAGTTTAAAGATAGAATATTGCGACTTGACGCATGCAGCGGTACAAGTTATTGTATGTATTTGTACCAGTCAAAATAAATTCAGTAATTTTTTCTTTTTTGGTGGATTACACTTACATTTTCCTACATGACCTACCGTTGGATGCACCCAGTCACACACTATTCTGTCTTTCAACTAACAAGGAGAGTGTACACCCTGTGGGAAACGATTTTGTATCAAACTTTAGAAGGTAATTTCTGGTACCTAAAAATGAAGGCTAGTATCCGTAATATTTTCCAGTAAGATATAAGGTATTTTACTTCAAATATGCGTTATTTTAATGAAAAAATGTACCTCCTTTTTTGTCAACAACTCAGAAACCACTTAGCTTCCTCAAACTAAATTTATTGTTCTAATATAAAATTTGTTGTCCTAATAAATTAATTTTAAATTGCTATATATCTTTTTAATTAGAATCTCAAAAAATGTGTGCTGATTTATCATTGATGGTTTATCAAAAGATAATTTTTTATTAAAAGTATCGTAAAAGAGGGTGACTGTGCCAAATTTAAAAATACTACGAGTATCTTATATAGTATACACTCGCAAAGACGCAAAAAAAATTTAGCTTCGGTCTATTTTGAAGGTTAGGTTCTCTAGAAACAAAATATGCGACTAAGGAAATTTTTATCCGTAATTATTATATATTTCTATCTCTCTTAATAAATTAAGTTTTTTTTACTTCTTTTAAACCTGAAAACTTTACTACCCCTACACTAATTTAAACTTCCCGCTGTTCCGCCATTCATTTTTTTATTGGTAAAAGGCTATTATATTCAGTTTACTGAACATAAAAACTATTTCTTAAATCAATTTTAATCAACTAATATACCATTATTCTAGCTTAGATATAAATTATTAATTATATGACTCAAA
>OX424572.1:199938485-200093485 GCA_949152435.1 Gastracanthus pulcherrimus
TAGCGAAAACAAAATAATAGCGATAATTTTATTTCGAAGCATCTCTCCTCTACACACGACTGTCAACTTAATCGCCAGCGTTCGCTGCCGCGCGCTCGAATTCATCAGCGGTCTTCCAGCGCATCATTTGGATTCCGGTTAACGTTTGTCGGCCGCTGCGGCTCGGAGAAAGGAGAGCGACCGGCGTGTGTCTGTCCACTGGCACTACTACTCGCATATAGTGGTACGTTGGTTGGTCGCGCCCCCGGTATCGCGGTCGCGCACGCGATAGCCCGGCCCCACGTTTTGATGGAGTCACTCCGGATTTGAATAATCCGTTGTGGCATAAAGTCGCGGGTATGTAGGTTGAGCAGAAATAGCGATACGCGGTTTAGAGTGATGAGGAATTGCCAAGGAAATCATTAAATTAATGATTGTAGGTTTACTTTTTTATGGATTCGAATGAGGATTGTTACTTTTATGATTTTCTTGGTTGTGTGAGAAATTTATTTTAATTAGAACGGTTCGCGTGGTTTCTTTCAGTTATACAGTTTCGTATTAAATATGAATTTAGTTGTTAAATTCCCAACTAATGAAATTGGTGAGTATCGTAGGCTGATAAAGTGACTGTAATTGTCATAAAGTTGAAGCTAGATAAAAATATTGATGTATTGTAGTTGATCAATAATAATATTATAATAAATTGGTTTTCTCGCAAAAATACTATTCTTAATGTTGCCCTTGATGTATGAATTTATCAAAATGAATAACTTAGAATCTAAAAATATGCATTAAAATCCTTTATACAATACGTTATAACTTTTATGATACTTTCTTCTATATTTTGAAAAAAGCTTAAATATTAGATATTTTAATTTTACGCAAAGTGCATTTTATGAATGTGCTTACAATTAAGCTATCTTCTATTCTTCTTGGAGTAAAAAAGTAAAATAAATACTTGTAAACTCTTTTACACTCTGTTGTATGGGCACCAGTCATATATGTATTATAATCCATTTACAATATATTTACAATAATTTTTCTTTCTTCTCCAATTCCTTCTTTTTCCTACTTTTTAAAAAAAATCTTCCTCTCTGCTAATTCTATTGTCTGTTCGTGCCATGTGTATGATATATCTCAACCTAGTTTTACTATTTTCTTTTTAACATCTCTCTTTCTTTTGACCTGTCATTATCAATGTATACTAGCAACCAACAGTTACTACGTGAGTGGAAAATAAAATGAAACAAAAATAGAGAAAGAATATTTAGATACATGTATATATTAGAGTGCATCGAAAATATCAAAAATAAGTATAATATTTTATTTGCTCCCAAGATGTCACTCTACTCTATCAATAATTGTTAATATTTATAAATTACAATGCATGCAGGAAAAAATAGAAAAATTCACTTTTACTTGATCTAATATTTAAAACACGTAAATCACAATCAATCATAGTAAAATATTTCAGAAACAGATGAAGAATCATACACACATGCACTAACACATCCTCGAATCTACAAACTAATTACGATCTACCTCTTGCCACACACAAAGAAAGCGCACACCCTCGCACCTTCAAAGAAATGATAAATGTACCGCAGCGCTCAAGGGTTCATCGTACACACCTGACACTGAACGAAGAAGAATTCCGAGTGTAAAGGAAGGTAGAAGCTCCATATCGCGCACGATGGTCGTTCGTGAAAATATGACACTGCAATAGAGCGCATCGCCCATGTAATTTTTCTTCCTGCGCAGCTACATACAAAATCTCACCGCACTCCGGCTTTCGTGCAAAAGCCGCCTGTATTCACGCGAGTGCGCTCGCTTAAAAAGTGACCTCGTGAATAGGAGTAAGAAAGGCATGCGTGCATACGTTGAATTTATGGATGCTCATGTAGGTGCTTTATTCACTTGCATTTCTGCGGTACATGGAATACTTCAAAATCACGCACTTTATTTGAACAGGTACAATAATATTTATCATTGTAACGCTTTGTTGTTTCGAGTAATATTCGATGAAATACAGATTTAATAAAGAAATAAAATCTGTGTTTCTGATAAATAACTATTTTATAATTTAGACTCTCGTGTTTTAATTTGCAGTCGAGATACATACTGCCATTCCTAAATAATCTAAACGTCAAGTAGGTTTATTTCGCCAATATGTACACATTTTGTTTTACTTTGTGCAACAATAAAAATAATCTAGACGTCAAGTGGGTTTATTTCGCCAATATGTACACATTTTGTTTTACTTTGTGCAACAATAAAAGTTTAAAAGAACTCATATCGCGAGGGATCCATTCATAATTTAGTCTCAAATTCCAAACTCCGTGGAGTCCGTAGATGTTCCCAAACAATTTCCATCTTATAAAAAATTTTACAAGTACTTTTTACCTTTTTTAACTCATAAATTATCCACTAAAATAACTCCAATTGGCTGGTATAAAGAAAATTCCAGACACAATTTTTACGAAAGAATAAAAGGTATTTCAATACGTAATTTCATTTTCCTAATGAAAGATTGTCTCTCTCTTTTTTTAGTTAACTCCGTAGCAGTGAACATTTCTTCATTGTTTCCGAAAACAATTTAAATAACTGAAATCATTTCTCACATAATATTACTTGAATTGTAGTGTTTCATATTAACTAGAAATAGTACATTACGCAACTAGTGAGAAGTTTGTCGCCCGAGCGAAGCGAGGCCAGTGCGGAAAATCGAACTTTAGGAACGAAATGTGGAAAATATAATTATTCTATTGTGACGCAAATCTTACGTGTTCGACGTCCAAACTAATAACAAGTTATTTTGGAATGTATACAAGTAGTCTTTTAATTCCTGCATTGTATGATGTGTAAGCAAAAAGAAAAGCATACAAAGTGGAACCCAGGGCCGACCTTACGCAGATTCATACCACTGTGCGTCGTTCTCTTGCGTCAAGGGAAGAGGTCGAGCGCACATCGGTCCTTTCTTTTCATCTCACATGATATACATGCGAATTGTTTCTTTGATGGGCGAAGGGCGTAGCACATGTTTTTCGCAAAATCGACCGAGAAACTCGGCTTGTACAGTTGCTGCAGCGAGCACCAAAGAACCTGCTTTTGACGCGACAAAGATGCCGACTGCGCCGCAAAGGCAGCCCCACTATTGCGCCGCGTTTCCAGGACGAAACGGGCGCATTTGTATTTTTAAGCGATCTCAAAAAGTTCGCTCCGTAGGTTTCTACGCTTCGAACCCCGCCTTTTGCGCGCCGTTGCCTGGAAAATAGCGCGTCTTTTTTTGGCGAGACGTAGTTTGCTGGTAAAATAAAGATTTGCCCTTTTCCTTTTTTAACGTTTATTAATTCACTTTGAATTATTGGTACATCTTAAAAAGTATTTGCTTTTTTGAGTTGTGAGGGAAATTAGAAAAAAAATGTTCTGTCATTTTGAGAAAGCCAAAAGCGATCTTTGAAGTCGGAAATTAACTTGAATTTATTTTTTGTCATACACGCACGATTTTCGCGCCTCTAAAGCAGGCGCAAACAGCTGTTTGCCGGCCGGCGGGCAAACGAAATTTGTTTGCCCGCTCAAAACAAACAGATTTCGTCCAGTGGGCGAAAAGTACCTACTATATAATATAATAGTAACCCGCTACTGAGAAAATTTTAGAAAATTTTGCAAATTTAGGAAAATTTTGGAAAAGTTTGGAAAATGTTGATAAATTTTAAAGATTTTGGAAAAGTTTGGAAAATGTTGATAAATTTTAAAGATTTTAAAAATTTTGGAAAATTTTAAAAATTTTGGAAAATTTTGAAAATTTTAGAAATTTTGGAAAATTTTGAAGATTTTTTAACGTTTTGAAAATCATTGTAAATATTAAATAAATTTCTATTGATACTTTATTTTGGTTTTATAAATATATGTTTACACCGATTCGAAAAACAGTCATAATAACTGGCCATCCTACTGCAAAAACAACACGCGGGCAAAAAAAACTACTTTTCACCCTAGGTACACAATATACTATTATCATCAAGGAGTTAGGCAATTTTTACAAATAAATTCTTTTTACACAATGGTTGCCGTACTTGTTGAATTTTATTAACTTTTCAATTAATTCTTTTCGCGGCATGCAGTAATAGTGGTCATGATTTTAACTCGTTAAAACGAAATTTTTTGTCATTATTTATACGAGTATAATATTAACAAGAGCAGTGTAAACAGACATTTGATGGCAATAAATTTTACGATTTTTTCTCAAGATAAACGCGTTTAAAATTTTGCATACTATATTATGCATAAAAAGTGTAACAATGATTGTTTTTCAGATAATAAACGGATTGCTTTATGAATAAAAACTCGACGTTTGTAAGTGCTAAGGTGACCTAACTAACTGTATAATAAATCGAAAAATGTTTTAATTTAAAAAATTAACATACTATTCATTTTTAATATAATATAAAATACAATTGTAACTTTTAATTTAAAAATTTATCGTACAAAACGACTTTTTCTCTAATATGCGACGCAACGAAGAAGCAGAACTAGTACATCCCTCAGATACAAGTTCGACCAGAAAGGGAACGATGACGTACAGCAGACAAGACGGCCGTGTAGAAGTTGCGTTGAACGAGGCACAATTATCGGGGAATATCGTCAGTGTCTCCGCGATGGCTATTACACGTCTCCGAAAGTTCTTCTCACCCCTCTCTCTCCCTCCCATCCCACCCTCACTGCCCTTCAAAGTAACACCTATAAGAGAAGCGGGAAAGACTTCGATCTTATCCAATTCTCATAACTTGCGCGTTCCCGGGAGCTTTCACATCTCTCTCTCTCTCTCTCGCTCTCTCTCTCTCTCTCTCTTTCTCTCGCTCGCTCTCTCTCTCTCTCTCGGTCTCTCTCGCGCGTGCTCTCTGTAATTCTCTCTCTCCTGGATAGAGTCAATAGAGCGATCTAATTTTCAACTTGGCGAGTCGCGCGGGCGCACTCAAGATTTCAATTGCTTTTCGATTTGCATTCTGCAGTTTCGCTACTACTACCTTATTACTTATAACCTTATTATGTATACTCAGATTGTATTAATTCAATTTCGTAAAATGTGCATTCGTGATCGTTGGACATCGGAGTAATGAAATTTCATAATTTTAATTTGGCTTACTGGAGTATTTTTGGATTATTTTACACTATTTAATGTACTCACAAGGAAAGTATCAGTGGTTTGAGTCGCGAATTTTGCTGAAATTTTGTGATATGTTTTCTTGACATCATAATAAAGACTATACACGGTAAGAATGTCTAATGCCTCCCCAATAATAAAATAGAGTTGTAAACATTTGTATTTGCCATGTAGACAATTAACACATAATTCTTTTTAATTCTTCTAGAAACTATTTTCTTTGCATAAAGCAAATGTTACTAAGTCGAAATCCAAGATAAAATAGATACTAATTATTATGAAATTCAAGTAATTCTCACGTATGTCCTCGTGCATCAACAGGAAACTTGTATAATATGGTTTAATATTCTATTCTGCCAGATCAAACTATAATTATTTTCTTTATAAACTTATTTCTTTTTAATTTTAGCAATGCATTAAATGTTAATAACATACAGCGTATTAAAAAATAGCGGCATCCTTTGAAGTACGCGAAGTTTGTGATGTAGCAAAGCAGCTTTCAGAAGCTATGACTTTTTATGTCTGGTTTTTCTTTTTAATTTAAAATAAATCTGGAAATCGGCTTCATGTCTCTATTTATTTGAGACACCGTCTAGAAAAAAAATTAATGCAAGTTTCCTATTATTTGTGTAGCAAAAAATACATTACACATTCAAACTGTATTTTTTTGGACTGTATTTGTGGATTGTAGTTGGCTATTCAAAAACCCATAGATTGCTAGTTTAAATCCGACTCGAAGGACCAGCGATAAGGGATCATTCGCAAATTACGTCACGCTTGGAGGGGGGAGGGGGTTTTAATTAGCGTGACCGTGTGTACTAAAGTCATAGGAAAATCGGTGAAAATGCGTTATGTTGAGGGGGGAGGGGTACAAAATTCTCAAAAAAGCATGATGTCATCTGAGATTGACTTCTAATGCACAAATGAGAGTACGCTGGTCTGGAAACATAAAATAATGCGTTACGTCCTGGGTCTGCTGACTGAACTCTCCAGTACAACTTTGTATACTAAGGGCGCATTTATAGTGAGGCGTGAAGTTAACTGTAGACGATATATATATATATATATATATATATATATATATATATATATATATATATTTTTTTTTTTATATAGCAGAATGTAAGTTCTTTCACCACAAATAGACCCTAAAAACATACCCTCTCCATGTGAAAGAATAATAATAGCATAAAAGATTCATACATATATGGGCCCAATAAAATCTCCGTGGAATAAGAAGATGTTAATAAATGTTATAGCACATTATGCAACGGAATACAAAGGAATAAAGTCGAGGATTATTTCTGCGGGTAAGTTTACTGCCCGAGCAAAGCGAGATGATAAATTTTTGAATATTAAAGTTATTTTCAGAACAATTACGGTCCTGTTTGATAATTGGAATAACTTTGGTCCATTTCGAGAGCCGTTTTCTCTCGACCAAAATGTGAAACGTCATCGGGCTTAGATTCGAAGAAAAAAAGGTCGGTGGATAAACCGAAAAGGTCGCTGATCTGGCACGATAAAAACCGTAAATTTTTTTTCTGTATCTTACGGTGCTTAGAAATCAGAAAAGCAAAAAATTTAAGATAAGCGAAAAAAATTCTTGCGCAAGCACACTTCGCCAATAAATGTACACAAGTGTTATATAAATCTTATCACGAGAACCGTACTGTAAAGTAAAAAGAAATTCTCGATAAAAAGAAAAAAATCTAATAAATTGTAACAGTGTACGCGATTTTTTAAAAGTAGCGTATAGCTAATTCAAAAAAAATCCTCCTTTTTATTGTGAAACATCGCGAGTTTTAAAGAAAAAGTCTTTCTATTCGCGCCAAAACATTTACCCATGGCTATGCAAATAAACGTCCGACTGATAGAAACCTAGCAACCTCTGCTCTCACTTTCGCATTCACGCGCTACGAACAAAAAAATGCCTTTATACCACTATATCGTATTGGTCAAACGAACGTATAGGCAGCGTGGGTGCTCACTTGTGATATCTCGTCACCACCCTCTCTCTTTCTCTCTCCCTCTCTTACTCTTTCTGTTTTTTTTTATTACGCGCTATCGCCTCCAGGGAAGGCAGAAGTAAAAATACAGAAAGATAAGAAGGGGCAACAGTTGAGGACTACGTGAATTTTCGCAAAGACGAAAAGATCCTACGGCCCTCGTTATTTCGTTCGACCGAGTATAACATCGCGTGAGTGATATTCCTTATCTCTCTGTGTAGGTAGTGATTGTACGGTTTAACGAGCTGACGCGCAGATGTACTTGGCCGGAATTTCGAGATGAAAATAAAATAACGTTCCGCGGCACGTGATCAGACTGTCGATGTTCGATGCTTGGTGCGATGACGGGATGAACGAGGAGGATTTTTCTTGATTACCCGGAGAACGTGAACTTTACGTCGTTAGATCTTTATATTGCGTAATTTTTAATTATGCAAATGTAATTAGAGTTGGAGTCTTCGAATAAAATGTACAACGGTCTGAATAATGTGAATAATTGATGTTTACACCAATTCAAATTAGTTCGCAGGAATATATACGTTTTATCCGAGTATAGAGTTCGATTTTTATTCATGAACCTAACGCATTTGTATGCATTATCTCTTAAAAACTATTGTCTTTGGGAAAAGCAGGTCATCCTGCATATAGAACAGTGCAAATGTACTGCCGAATATAGACCAGTAGGCAATAACAAGAAAACTGGAGTGAATTAACAGGAAAATTAAACATGGATAGTTCAAATAAAGCTAATTTTATAGAGATTTTTTTAAAAATTACTAAAGGCTGAAATAACATTGTTTGAAAATTATACATTTTATAAGCTTTGTCATTTATTTTTTAGGTTCGTTAGTAGCATAATTTCATTAATAATCGATCAATATCTTGGTATTTAATTCTAGACCAGCTTCTTTAATTCTTTTGTGTTATCTCAATTTGTATATGAAATAGCGCTCGAAATATCAGAGCAATTGGTTTAATAGTTTCTTTATAAAAAATTCTCCCAAATATTAACTTTATTTCTGCCATCTATAAAAAATTTCCTCCCCGAAGAAAGAAATACTTGAAAAAGAAATCCTTTACAATATCGAACAACGGTAAAATACCTGATCCACATCAGCAAGTTTCAACGAAATCAATCAGCCAACAAAACATATAATTGCTCCCTCGTCAAATGCATAAATTTCGCCTCTCGATAGAACACGCGCCCGATACTCCGCGTCGCGTTCGCTTCAATCAGGCCATTTCGAAAATCGACTAAAACCCTATAACCCAATTAATCCTCGCGTGCACGCGGCACAGTTCCGAAGAGTTTCTCTCGCGGATCGTCTTCCGCCACGCTCTGGACCTGGACGCCCCTTGCACTTAACCAATCAAGACGAATGGTCGCCAGCTGTATATCTCCCGTATACACCCACGTGCTTCCCGGTTGCTTGTATACGTTTATAGATGCGTACACACGTACAGAAATATAAGCGTGGGCAAATGTGGGGGCACATCAATTATGGTACGCGATCGATTCTCATTTAGCGGGGAGAGTCTTCTCGGCGTTAGTTGTCTGAATTTCTATTCGTTTTCTTACTCACGTCAAATGTGTAAGCCGGCGTGTATGGACAAATGTGCTTGTGTATGCGTAAAAATGAAAGATTTCGTATTTTTGTTATTTTTGACATTTTGTATAAAATACTCAAATATAATCTCTTAATGTCTCGTTTATATTATATATTTTGATCAATAGAAGCTGGGTTAGTAACGGTACAATAAGATTCTTTATTAAGCACAAATTGCTTAATGGTAATGTGATCGGTCATCAAATTTGTCACCAAACAGGATATTACTATTTTTTCCGTTTTTAGAACACCAAAAGCATTCGGAAAAACCGGGTCTGACAAATGTGCACACAAATTTTTTTTTTTTCGTCGAGTAGTTTTCAATATTTTGTAAAATTGTTCATATGTGTGTGTGTTTGTGTGTGTGCATGCGTAAGTGCATGTGCATGAGCGTATAAACGTGTGTACGAGTACATGTGTGTATACATGCGCGCAGTGCATCCGTATATGAGGGGCATACTTAGGCGTCTAAAATTCCGCAGAAACCGTTAATAACTCGTGACGGGAAGCGAAGGTAGTTTCTCCGATGTCGTCGTCGTCTGCTGCTGCTGCTACTGCTGGTAGCTGTCGAGGCGAGTTCCTTTGCTTGTATAGCTCGTATGGGTGTAAGTTCAAAGGACAGTTGGGGGGGGGGTAGTATAGTAGGTTATATATACTTTTGAGATATATATCCAGCGCAAGGCTGAGCTGAAGGAAGGAGAGTGGCTTCGTTTTATCTTGGGCAAAGTTGTGTCCCAGTCGCCTTGCGTCTTTTGTGCTCTCCGCCTCGCTCTCTGCTGTATACTAGTTTGTTAAGGAAATGGGTTGTTGTTCTCCCTGTGTGTCTCGAGAGAGGACAGAGTACCAAGGCAATAGACAAGATCCGCTCGCGCGCGGGACGACCCGCGTTTGTTTGCAGAACTTCCCTGCCGCGCGGTGCTTAATTAATAAATAAGAGTTGCTTAGCCCTGCTCGAATGCTAATGGCGTGCGCTGCTGCGCAAGCTATAGGTACAAGAAACGTATGGCTTCGGCTTTTGTGCTGGGATGAATGAATGCACTGGATATTGCAAAAATAAATTGTTTGATAATTGCACATTTCAGATTTATTATTTTAATAATAAATCTGATATGTGCAATAATCGAACGATTTATGTTTCTTAATTTATTCAGTACCTACAAAAATATATGCTGTCGATTAATTATGTTTTATGGTATTTTCAATAATTATTAATTTTATTGTATTCTGTAAATGGAACATTATTTTTTATGAGTACAGTAAATCAATTTTATTTTTTTAACAACGTTTCGAGGCTAAATTATTGTCATTTTTTAAAAAAGATTTATAATTCACAGTAAATTGTTCGTAACCATAGACTCAATAAACAATAAACATTTTTCTCAGTTTAAGATTTTGTTAATCTCAACTTCTAACAATGCTCACTGTCTATCTGTACTATAAGCATATTCTGTCTTAACTGAATAAACCTTTCTTTTACCTACAAAATGCAAAATAGTCGGTCATAAATACAGTAAAGACTCCAAGCAAAGATTGAACAACATGCGAACGAAATTTAAAATTTTCTTATAACAAACTCGCTCTTAGCCATACATGTTATCAATAATTCCGTTCTCTTCGAGCCGGAGCTAGAGAGAGAGAGAGAGAAAGAGAGAGAGAAAGAGAGAGAGAGAGAGAGAGAGAGAAGAGCGTCAAAAGTCACACACCCTCGTGGGCGGCGCCATGCAAAATTGAAATTTTCCGACAAAATTAAACTCAGCAGGTGCATATCCTCGCCTCGCGCGTTCGCGAAAAATCCGTCTTGATCCTCGCCCTGTCGAGAAATTCGCAGTTTAAAAAGACGTCGCTTCGAGGTCATAATGTCTTATACGAGCGCTCGTCTTTCTCGCCTGGTAGTCGCGCATCGTATCGGGCGCACCCAAAGTCCGCCCGGTGGACGCATACATAAAAGGAAATTGGCGCGGCGGACGAGCGAAGCGCGAAAGGAGGCGACGAAACTTTCTTGGCCACGCCGGTTTGACTTTGGCAGAGAGATAGAGAGAGAGAGAGAGAGAGAGAGAGATGCGGATTTCGCAGGTTCTAACCGTCTGAAGGAGAAAACTTATTCGTTCTTTTGCTCGTCTACTTCTACGTGGCTGTGCATTGCTTCTTTTTATTTTGCTCTCTTTGCTCGGCACGTAGCTTGAGCAAAGGACAGTGTCGTGCAAGAGGGAACGGGGTGTTCTTTAATCTCTTATTTCGACTGTTATATTTTCAGATTGAATATCTTGAACATTTTATTCATAATGCAAATTTTTGCAAAAGAAGAGTAGTAGAATATTTTTCAGTAGTGATTATCCAGATTTAGTCAGCCAAAATAAATATTTTCAAATCATTTGAATTTGTATCTTCATATAAATGTGGAAGTAGTAAATGTATATGTTTTGTCGGTCAAAATAAATTTGTTTATATATGTTTCTGTGTGTGTGCGTGTATGTGTATGTATATATCTTCACATATATATATATATATATATATATATATATATATATATATATATATATATATATATATATATATATATATATATATATATGAAGATATATACATACACATACACGCACACACACAGAAACATATATAAACAAATTTATTTTGACCGACAAAACATGTACATTTACTACTTCCACATTTATATGAAGATACAAATTCAAATGATTTGAAAATATATATATATATATATTATATAATAAAACAATTAATAATATATATATATATATATATATATATATATATATATATATAATTAATAAAAAAATTAACCCTTAGCTGCCACACTGGGGTCGTTCGCGGCAAGGCCTCAAACGTAGAACAAGTCATTTTTCGAAGTTTTTTGCAAATTATATTATTTTTAACATATTAAATTGAAAATTTTTTGCAAGCCACATATACTATCTTATAAAACAATAGTTAAAGACCAAATATAATTTTTTTCATTGCAAAAACAAATTAGTTTACTCAAAATTAATGAATATGTGGCTGGGGTCAAAAATGTCCCAGTGTGGTAGCTACGGCTGGTGCCAGAAGTGTGGCAGCTAAGGGTTAATGATGACGTGAACATGAATTTTAATTCGCATAATTTTATGGCGCGATGTTTGCATCAACGTGTAAAGTGAATCTCATGTAATATTAAATGTATGACTGAGTTTAATAATTGAAGATACTCCCTCACGTCATTTTCAATATTCAAAAGAGTTTTAACAGTGAATATTCATAGGGTTTTACATGTTTTAGTCCTTTGGTGAATCCGGGAAAGCTTTCACCCATGTTTTGTGTGTTTTGCCAATAAATAACGAATTTTATTACAAATATTGATTTTTGCACAAAGTATATATTTATTCAATGCGCGTATGCGAATATCATTAGATTTTAAATAATAACATTAAGTGTCATGTTTTTTAAATATCAAATGATAAACTTAAGACTTCTTGAATGTTCGGTACCAAAAACAATCACAATTAATCTATTGTTAACGTATAAACTATGTATACACTTTGTAAAGCTGATAACTATCAATGTCGATATAAAATGAATTTCTCAATCGATCGCACAAGTTCACATAGCTTGTCTTCTCTCCTAGAAAATATGCAAGTAAATAAAAATCCCAAGCATGCATGTATAACGCAAGAGAGAGAGAGAGAGAGAGAGAGAGAGAGAGAGAGATTGAGAGAGAGAGAAAACTGAGAACCAATAAACCGATGTATTTATTCGACGAAGCAAGTTTCCATTTCTATTCGACAAATCAACAGACCTATGAAAAATTCGCTGAAAAATTGAGATGCCGTGGGGGGAAAATTCCGACTGCGCGATATCGCACACAGGCGACCGACCCTCTGAAGGGCAAAAGTAGAAGGGTAGAGAGAGAGAGAGAGCGAGGGATGGAAATTTAGCGAAAAGCGAGGGAAAGAATCATTTCTTAAAAAGTCAACTCGCGAGCGCAGCTTCTCAAAGGCCACGAGTGGAGAGCAGAGAGTAGTGCAGAGGAGGTGAAGGGGGTCGGGGAAGTTTTAAGAACTCCGCTACTTGTAAGTAGCCTCGTATAACACACCGCGTAAAAGCCACTCGAATTCCAGGCAACATCCCCGGCGTGTACACGTATACGTAGGAGTCTACACCGTTATACTTTTTCCGCCGAGAAATGTTATATAATATTCATCTCACGCTTTGACCCTTTCTTATGCCGGGCTGTTTTTTCGTCGGTATTGCGCGTGCGCTTCCTCTCTGCGCGCACTTTTTGGCATTTCTCGTCTCGTCGGTCTTACTAGTTTTCCCGAGGATATCCCTCTCTTTCTCTCGTGCTTATGCTTTATCGTGTGTTTTACTCTTTGTTTTTCCTTCCTTCGTTTTTTTGTTCTTCCGCCGCCTGTCTGTCAAGCCAGCGAGCGCGCAGCTAAATTTTTTACGGACTTTGAGTTCATTACCTCTGTGTGAACGCATGCTTTTACATGACGTTTTTCATTGTGCTGTGTCTTTCACGGAGGCGAAAAAGGAAATACTATGCTTGTTCGAAACAAAAAATGGTGATCTTTATTGAAAAAAATGTATTTTAAGTATAAAATAATAATTTAATAATTATACAAGTAATTGTTTTGAACGAAATCAGTAAAACTATTAGAGAAATTACTGATAATACATCAGTACTTTACTTTTTCAAATATTAATGATTTTTGAATAATTAATATTTTAATACATATATTTTTATGTTTTTGCGTTTTGTACTTATATTCTTTTAACAAAATAATGAGCACTAGAATATTAAAATTGGATCAGTTATTCACGAAATGTGATATTTCTAGAATCTCAGAACATATTTCTATGACGATTTTCATAAAACTTTATTCACCATCACAAAGCTTCCATTGTGAAGTAACACCGATAAAACATTTTATTGCTAATTAACTAGATATTCCAATTTAAAACGTCATACAAATAAGTTTCGAATGACTAAAAACGGCTTCCCAGTGACCTTTTCGCGCTCCAATTCTCGTACAAGCAAACTTTAACTCGTCCAACATCTCGCATTAACCATCGCAGCTTTAAAAACGACGACTGACTACTACGATGCAAAAGAGAAAGCGAGTCCAAACTTAAAATCCAATACCTCTTTGTTCGAGTACACATTCTTCTCAACCTCTCGCGCTCTCCTGCACCTTAAAAGCTCTTAATGTTTTCACCGCGGGAATTCAGCGCCAGCGCACTTGCAAGAAGCCAAAGTGCTTCGCGGCACACGAGACATATTATAGGTGAGCGAAGACTCGAGACTGCAGCGGCAGCAGCCCGAGTAATAAATGCGCCCCGCGAACTTTCGGCGCAACAAAATCAACGCGTCGTTCATCAGGCCGTTTAATGAGCGATTTAGTCCTCGTGTTGCCGCGCAGGAGCTTCCGCCGGAAGTTGCTCAACCATGTGTAAGACGCGCGCGCCGTGGAAAGTCGACAAATTGCTCGTAATTCCGCGCCGGGGAACGAATCGAGTTTGTTATTCGGGGGCGTTCACTCGTGCAGCCGCCGCGTCGCTCGCTCTTTATTGCTTAGTGTCTTGGGCTTTGATGTGGGGGGGGCTTGGATGCGCGAGGCTGACTTGCGATATAATTGAGCGGAGAAGCGGTGTTTCGGTTCGGTTAACATCGCGACAACGCATTCGACTAATCTTTTGACTTTTTGCATGCATACAATTTTGTTTGTTTAAAAAAGTCTCTTTTATATAGAAAATAGTAGGAGACATAAATGATATTCTACTTATTTAGTATCTGCGTTCGTAAAATTGAAATGCCTTTGTAAATTCTAATTATCTGTTGACAGCAAATATATTAAAATTAACAACCAAACAAAGCCGATGATATTAAATATGCAAGTGCGAATTCTCTTACTTTCAAAAAGAATGCACTGTTCTGCACTGATTATTAAATGAATAAACAGATGTGGAACGAACTGTAAATAAAGCTATATGTTTCACTTGATAATAAACCTGCATTGTTGCCGGTTAATTAAATTTACGAATATAACGTTCACGTACGTATAATTTAATTTTGCTACTCTTTTACCGTATTCAATAATCTTTAGTGAGAATGAACATCCACGTGATTGCAAATCTTTAGTAAGATCTTATATTTTAATTAATACAGAAATTTATTTATCAATTTACGCTGCATATTTCTGTATAAATTAGCTTGTAAATTTTCATGCGTTCTGCACACTTTATCTTTACATAATTAGCGTATCCCAAATAATAAAGTAAAAGATGAAATAATTTGTATAAGACCCAACAATGGCACTCACAGACAATACAAAGTCAACCAGTACACAAAACGAATTTCGAAATAATAGCCCTCTACAGCAGAACCACGATGAAAGTCCCCGACGACAACCGTCGAATTCAACTTCGCTAAAAACTAGCCTCAGAATTCCACCGAGCACTTCGTTCATTACGCAGAAAGCGAGAATACGCTCGCAATCTAAGCTTGCGTTTATACAAGCAACAACAATAAAGTCATTTGGACTCGTTTATCAGAAAAGGCCATTGGCGCGGCTGCAGCGCCTCGCAAAGACGGAAAATCAAATAAAAACCGCGGCGCGTCTTTTTCTCCTCCTCTAGACCGCACCTCGGCCTCGGCATAACTGTAAAATTCACAATCGAATTTTCGCCGCGGTAAACAGCGTCATTTACCCTCGCTTTTCGAGCGCCCAGATGTCGAAAAATAAAGAAGCAAATGGGGACGGAGCCTCGAAAAAAGTGTCGCGTAGTGATACGGAATATGTGAAAGGATTACCCCAGAGTCGAATCCAACGTGCGTGTCGGGCTTGTTGTCGAGTGCCGTGAGTTGTGGGGATTGCGTGGAAGGTCGCATGCCCACGCGGTGGTAGATGGAGTTTCAACTTTGTTGGTTCGCAGAAGCTCGTTGTTGGGTTCTTGCGCAATTAGTCTGGAGAAAGATAAACTTTAAATTTTAAGTTCTGGTTTTTTGTATGGAAGTGTATTGACAAGTTACGTGGACTGGAATTAATACTTTTTGCAGGTTTCGTAATGTTTATTTGTCATTTAAAAATTCTCTTTTAATATAAATATTGTTACTACAACCTTTCTGCGTAATTTTATTTGTTATTGTTAAAAGCAGCTTTTCAATCGTTTGGATAATTGCATTATTATATGCAGTGTTCTGAAAACATTTTTTTAAACATCGTTTCAAAAGTTAAATAAATATATTTTTTATTATTAAACAATGAACGTTTCCGAATTTTATTTTCTCGGAATCTATAACCCCTCAATACAATACTCAATAATATCAAAGCACAACATCAATTTTTCATTGTATAAAATACATTTTAATTTCGACAAATGTTCGTCGATGTTGACTTTATTTGAAACCAATGTGACGAAACAAAATTTTTCCGAGCTTTTAAGAGATTAAATTTTTTGTTCCCTCTGACAAAACGCGAAAAAGCCGGAGTGTGCGCCGTACAAAAGTCGCAGCTACAAAATCGATGGAAAATCGCATCACCGGTGTAAAATCACCGCGAACGAGGTCCATACATCGCGCCATCCGCAACATCACTGGATATCCCGGTCACGAACGAACGAGTTCAACGCTAATGAATTTTCACTGTTCATCTCCCTCTTTCTCTTCCTCTCTGTCCCTCTCTCTCTCTCTCTCTCTCTCTCTCTCTCTCTCTCTCTCGTTATAATTTGTTTTCTCTTTTTCGTACCAGTCAAGGCAAATAGATTGGGATCACATCGGAAACAATTAGACAGCTATTCGGATTTAACTTTGATTAGCAGTTTATCCCTGAGAACACATGTTAATGAGAATGTACACCTTATTTGAATGGTCAACAGTATAGGTTTATATAATGTGTTTTCTAATTAGTAGAATGACGAATTGTTGAAAGATATGTTTGATGCAATTAAAAAAAGAATGACGAATTGTTGAAAGCTATGTTTGATGCAAAACATAAGAATATACATATGATACCATATATTTTGTTGTCTTATTACTAGTAGTATCCCATACTTCGTTAATATATTCGTTAACATATTCGTTAATATATTTGTTAATATATTTCTGTTGAAACCTTGAGAAAAAATGAACTAAACTTAAAGGAACTCACTAATATTTCAGAGTAAAAGTTACGCCATACTTTACTTTCAGTAGATATCAATCAGTAATTGAACAATTAAGGAATACCAAAACACAATCGAGTAATTCTATTTCCGTTCAAAACTTAATTGTATATTTTTTGCATCCTTATTACTTGTTTCTTTGTGATTTATGATAAATAACTCTTTATCGACAATCGTCTACATACAAAGTTACATTTTGCCATTAAAACCAGATGATTCTTCAAAAAATAAATCGGCATATAACTCCATATCAACAAATGCATCAATTCAATAATCAAAGTGCATACCTTAATCCATCATCTAAAAACAGTCATCAAAACTAACAACTCTCACCACTCAACCCGTCCAGTACTTCGCTAATCCCGAACAATGCTGCTATCCACCTATCGGTAAAATCTCGCTCGACGATGATTCTCATCATACCCGTGATTCCCACGCCCTTTCGCTACGCCGCCTCTCGATATTCCTCGCGCCCATGAGCAATGCATACATCGCGTGCGGCAACAACCGAGAGGCTCGATCGCACGTATACGTATCCTACGTACACTTTGCGCCCCACGAGAAAAGGAGGAGTAGTAGTGGTGTAGACTCTTGCTTGGGCTCAGCGGAGCGCGAATGTGGTCATCTACTTCTCCTACACTCATACATATCGACCGAGCAGCGCGAACACACACACACATACATACACCAAGGCACATACGCATACGCCCGCACACACACGCAGAATGCATGAGGGGCAAAGAGAGGAGACGCGGACGGCCAGTCAGCCATTAAGTGCGTCCGAGCATGAAACGATCAATCCCTCTCTCTCTCTCTGTCTCTCTCTCTCTCTCTCTCTCTCTGTAGGTAATGCGAAACTGACTCGGGATTATTACGAGTGTACGCATGTGTGCGGGTATGAATGGAAGAGGATTAGGGGCATTGTGTTGAGGAATGCTTTTTAAAGGCGCTGGATTATGTGGGATTTGCGTACGCGAGGATGTGGAATGATTGCGCGAATGGGGAAGTTGGTATTAGGTCAAGAGATGGGTTTCTGTTGAATAACGGAATGTCACGATAGGAAGTAATTTAGATGAATGAACAGGAGTTTTGAGCTGTATATGTTACTTTATTGCGATACGAGCTAGATAAATGACGATAGTAACATGTGGTGTTCTCGCACTTAAAAGGTGTAATATATAAGTGATTTGCAATTATTATCAATAGGTAAAGTTACTTATCATATACTTATTATAAGCCCAAGAACAATAAAACAGTCAACACCCAAACATTATGCTGTAATAGATATTTAATTTTACTAATATTCATAAAATGTATATACAGATGTATTAATTTAATTCAACAATTCATTTTATGGAAATTTATAAAGTCCGTACGTAATAGAAATAACGTTATCATTAGACCAACTATTATCACTATTTTAGAAAATTTATAATATTAATTCTGATTCTTCTTTGATTATGTCATGTTAATCTTCTTTTGTTTAATAGGGAAGAAAACAGATTTTTAGTTCACAGTACATTCTTGTAGATGATGGTACAGCTTCTTTATAAACTTTTGGAATTTATACGATATCTTCAAAATTGAAGATGATACAGGTAAAACTTTGAAAACGGTGTGACCTCACTTCGGTTGCAGCCTTTGATGTTTTAACGATGTGATGTCACTCAAAGTCCCTTAAATAATCTATATCTTTCGCAAATTGAGTTATTATTTAAAATTCAAAAAGCAATAAATGTCGACTTAGGTTCTTCACCATTTGCACATATGCCGATCAAAAATAATTTTTTTTTATTTTTCTCTATTGCAGGCAATTATAATTCTTAAATTTATTCAGACGTATTAGTCCGATCCGGTTTTAGTCAGTATAATATGCAATGATTTTTAATTATATTTTCAGTCAGACCTGGGGGAAAATATGAATCTTTCATATTTAGGTCTTTGTAGAAAAGTTTATGCGCATACGTATTGACATACATAGAACTTCGAGCTTTCACATTGCTACACGACTGCCATAAATGAAGTGTAAGAATACAAGTATCTTCATGAATATCGGACAACGCAATGTAAATATTAATGTATTCAACATCTGAAACTTTTATAGTAAACATTAAACTTGTAAAAAATTTTAAAAACTTAACCTTCATCTAAATCTTGAAATAAAAGTATAAAAATACTGTATAAATATTTAGTATAGAAAAAATATTATCTTCTAAAGTTCTAAGAAAGCTATACATCTCAAAACCTGACAATGTCACACTCAGCAATGCTAATAAAATCTAACTTGCAAAATGTTCCGATTCCCTTTCCAAAACCTTTCCTTCTTAAGCTTCGATTGTGTAGGCGCAGTCGTTGAACGTAGAAGTCGCGCCCCAAGAACAAAAAACGTTATTTCAGAACCGCGATAAAGTGCCATAAACCCCCGCCACCTGCTGCGTTACAAAGCCAAGTTCAAGTCACTCCACAAAAAAAACTGCTGCAAACTACTTTCTCAAAGAGAGGTCCTGAATCATCAAGTCAGAGAATCCTTTAATTGAATCCATTTTATTGAACTAGATTGAATGAAAATCACGCATTTTGTATACATATTTATATTCAGTACAAAAAGCTGAAAGAATTAATTTCGACTCGCTTAAATAGCTACTTTTCTAATAATACATTCCTTGAATTTGCGATTTTTTTCTGAAGAAACTTCAGAACAGTCTTAAAAGACATAGACAGATTGTAAGGAAATTACGCGTACTTTAAGAATATATATCTATATTTTATATTATAACTTTAATCCAGATTAACCAAAAATAATTCTTCAGAATAGTCTTAAAAGACAAGATCGAACGAAAGTCACGTGTTTAGTTATACTTTATTTATCTTTAATACAAGCTAACGAAAAAAACTTTTTTCATTTCATAAAATAATTACATTTAAAATATAGCGATATATATCTGTTGTTATGTATCTTTAATAAAAAATACTATAAAAATTTTTTTCATTAAAATTTTATTTTAAAACTGGTTATTTTATCGAAACAATACCTTAATAATGGACATTTATCTTCAAAATGTAATCCGTTCTAAGTTCAAACATCATATGTCAGCAAAATTACATAAATACATACATACCTACATACCTACATACATACATACATACATACATACATACATACATACATACATACATACATACATACATACATACATACATACATACATACCGACATTTTTTTAAAAACGAATTTATTTGATTAAAAACTTTGAACCAAAAATGATCAACGTTACAAAGCTTTCTCCTTACGAAAGCATCATAACTCTAAGAAAAAGCAAAAGCCCAGTCCGCCGACGAAACAATCTGTCTATATAATCCCGCCGAACTAGTTAACTTTCGAGTTCGCGTGCCGCATCGGAGCGCGCGGATTCTACTGTAGCCGGGGCTTAATATCGAATGCCACTTGGCCGCGATTCGAATGCATCTGCGGCCGTACGTTATTTCAGTGCCCTGCGGGCTCCGACTGCCTGCCCGTCGACTATCTGACTGCTGCGCAGCCGTAGTCGGTAAACTAACTTGCCGCTGTTACCACATCGAGGAAGAGAGGGGCTGCGAGAGCCTTTTAAGCTGGGAATTCCTTGCCTCGACACGCTCGCCGCTGCACTGGCTGCGGGCTCGTTGCGATTTCGAATGAGAAAGGGGGATTGATAGCGGGCGAGTAGAAATTGAGAAATGATTTTGTGAAGTTCGACGTCAAAGAGCGAGGGAAGCTTTTACGCTTTTAAGGGTAGATATCACATTGCGATGACAAGTATGGAAAATGTAGCGAAGTTAATTGTACACTTGACGTGAAATGCTTCTATCGAGAATAGTTTTGAATTTTTTTGAAATGTTCAAGAAAATTCAAACTGTTATTGACAGAAGAATTTCAAAGTGTACGCTGTTTTAAATTTTGTTGATTGCCATAGTAGCAACAATTTGAACTTCTATACGAATGTAGATTCTCTTTTATGGATGCTTGACAATAATAATGGAGAATAAAACGGTATTGATAAACTTTATTAATTCTTGAAGTTTACGAGTCCTTGTAATTAAAATAAGTCTATACTATAGAAAAATTCAGTCAACTACAAATCCAAATATCAAATATCAATATTATTACTGCTAATTGTTTTTTCTTTTTTCATAATATTGACTGCTATACATAATTACTTATTAAATCAAATAATTAGAAAAGTTCAAGCTTTAATAATGTTCAAATATGTAGAAATATGGGACATACCACTAAATCTTAAAGCAGCATATCTATTAACTCTTGAAATATTGTTTGAGCATTTTTAAAAACATATCCTGCAACTATTTCCGCAAATATAACAGTTATTTAGAATAGTACAAACAAAAATATCGCACGCCCCAGAACTCAAAATTCTATGCTTTTGTAAAACCAAGAATATAATGTAAATTTTTCATGAAATTAATTGTGTTTGCTCAAATCATATAATTGTATTAGAATTTCTCAAGCTTTTTAAACCAACTTTCGAAGTGTATGAAGGACTTTTCTTTTCGTATAAGCTATTTTTGAACAATCAATCAAGTTGAAAATATTTTAGTTCTCAAAATCTTGTTCTTGTTGTGCGATGTATCACACCATCATGTGTCTGCTTTACAACCTTCAACTATTCATCTTTAAGACCGAACTAAATTTTCAACTCTCACTCCCGCATTTGTTACATACGTAACACACACCGCTACATCAACAGCACCCACAATATCGTAATCATTAATAACCCATCAAGCAAGCTTCTAATAATATTCAACCAGCAACGAATGACTTCCCGAAATAACAATAAACTCGTAGGCAGTTGACGCAGAAAGACATTAGATGCGCACACGCGTACGTTACGGGGAAAGCGAGCGAAGGACTTTGTGGCACTATATAGTTACAGTAACAGCAGCACAAGCAGAGCTCGCTTTGCCGCGTTTATAAGCGCGAGCCGCTCTACTGTCGCGCGCACATACACCCGAGAGTTGATCTAACTACGCCAGTCGTATAAAGCGTGTTATGGGATTAAGCGTAGCAAAGCTCGCGCGCAAGGCAAGTACAGAGACGGAGAGAGAGAGAGAGTCGAGGGATTTCACGTGGGCCTGACGCAGCCCTGCTTTTGATACATCGCGACGTCTTTCGCTTGGTATATATCCCCGAGCGAGCTCTCTTGGCTTCAGCGATTTGTTTTCCTTATGCCTATTCCTCTCTGTCTCCGTGATTGACTTCCTCCTGCTGCTCTACTTTTTCGCTGCGTGATGTGGCTGTTTCGTAGAGTTTTTATTAAGGGAGGTTTGAAGTGTTGTGACTTCAAGCTGAACGTTAATGAAGTTCTTTTTCGTTGGGTGTTGGATAAGGTTGGGGTTAATTGTTTCATTTGTCTACTCGTAACGTGGTCGTTTGTTTGTATCGAAATTTTTTTACGGTTACAAGAACAAATTGTTTATTAGGTATTCACAATGTTGACATACAAAAATATTATAATACTGTTTTTCGATAAAAATTACTAAAAAACAAAACCAACTGCTTTACCACTGCGACCTCTCAAAAAGATTTGAGTTATATAAGTACTAAAAATATTTTAAATGTAGACCATCTCAAAGGTACATTTTGAGTACAAGTCATAAATTCCACACGGTGAATAATAGTGTACATCCACTTTGTTTAACACAATATAAATTGAACATTCACTATAAGAGATGATTATTATGTACAATACACTTTAAGAGTTAAACAAGTTATTATATAACTTGTTTAAAAATTAAATAAGTTATTATATAACTTATGATTGCATATGAACTTTATAATCGTTTGCATTTTATATAATGATATTTGCTCATTGCAGATGAAAGCAATTATTTTATTATTTCATTGTATTATTTTAATAGTAACTACACATATTCTTGTAAAGTATTTAAACACTATAACTAAAAGGATAATGTAATTTTCAAACAGCAATAGCAAATTCTCGCATATTACACGCAATTGTAAAATAAAAATTAACTTTACCGCAATAGTTTGAAAACTTTTCTATAAATTTTCTTAAAAATTATCTAAAAGGTTACGTTAAAGCTCTCAAAAAATTAAAAATAAAAGTTAGTTAAATTTGTTATCCTATAATATTCTTTATGGTTCATTATAAAATGTACAATGAACCTTCAGTTTTAAGTACGCACTTAGCTGTATCCTTAACGGAAAAAAGGATAACTTTACTTCGTGCCATATAACATATCGCATACGCCTTTCCACAAAAAGATATAAAATTTTTAATTAATATTAAATACCGTTTATACTATAAACTTGTCATAAAACCAAAATATTATTTTCTCCTACAATCCAACAAAGAAATCTTCCCGCAAGCGCTGAAAATCACCAATTGCCTGAAAACATTATACATTTTATCTAATATAAATTTGTTGATGTATTAATAAAACCATTAATTTTAAACATTACTTTTAATAACTTTACTATTTAATACTATGATAGTGGCCATTATTATTCATGTATAGAATAAATATACCGAGTTATAGATAAATTTGATAAAAGATACTCAAAAAATTTTACGACGAATAAAAACCTAATGTTAATTTACATGTACAGTCAATTGTCCTCTGTAAACAATACATATAGAGACAAAGAAATACACACAGAAAATGGTACAAACCTGAAAACTTAACTACCTCTTATAATACTTATCAACTATCATCAACGTTCAATTCCTTTCAGACACCCACTTTGCGCATAACCTCACAATTCATCCTTTAACCCGCGAGCGTGTGTCTACGCCGCCGCGCATCAGCCTCTCCTCGCTCACCTTTGCCCCCTTCATCCTCAGCTCCATCCTCGTCGTCACGTTGTTGTTCCTCTGGCAAAGCGGTTTCACTCCCCGTTCCCCCTTCCCCGCTCTCTTCTTACCGCACGTGTACGCCAAGTTTCTCCTCGCCGTATACCGCGCGCTCGCTCCCCGCACAAACTTGAGGTCCGCCTCGTTGTTCATTAGAAGCGCGCAAAGTTGCGCGGCTAATCCCGCGCTGCTATATGGAGTTTCCAGCTCGCGCGCGCGCGCGGCTCTCGATTCGATGAGGCGAGGGCAGGATTTCGCGGCGCGTAACACGGCCGGAAGGCAAAAACGCTAATCGCGTTAGGTATGTACGGCGCGTCCGAATTTAGAGTGTAGAGAGTTGGGCCGAGCGCGCGGCGGTGGAGTTAAGAGTTGGTGCGAGGAGGCGAGCGATTATGGAGTGTTGGGGATTGGAGGAAAGATGATGGTTGGGTAGGCGGTATTTTGGCGTGATTGAATGGATTTTGATAGAATGAGTTTCATTGGAAGAGACGTAACATGGCTGTGTTAGACAGATATTTTGAAGTACATGCAAATAAATTTAGCTTAGAAAGTGTAGCTAGTACAGCTATCTATCTCACCGATATGTTTTTTAGATAGATAGAAGAGATAGGTGCAGATGATATATAATAGATGCTATAGGTAGTTTAAACAAAATTAATGGTTTGGGGATTTATTTTTGGAAGAACCTATTAGAACCATCATCATGGAATATTTAACTATGTTCTAAAGACAATTCGAGATTCAATAAAATTCAATTCAACCGTTTTACAGTCTCGTTACCAGAGGTGAAAAACAGCAAAAATTCTAGTGCCCCTGAATCTTGTTTTAATTAATAAACCAAAAACGTTATAATTATAATTTAAGAAATCTATATCACAGATGAACTACAAAGCTAATGGAAATTAATAATTGAGCAAAATGGAAAAGCTTTGTAATCCAGATTACGGCTTCTAAAATAGTACGTTTTTCAACGTTATTATGAGATATTTTTACTTTTGATTAAATAGAACGAGTGAGATCATGCATTAATAAAACGTACTAATTCATTTATTTAATTGAATATTTTATAGGAATAAAAATAAACTAATTATATATTTTGAATGAATATTTGTTTGTTCATTTCATCATTATATGTATATATGGAAGTATTAAAACAAAAGTACATTTTGAAATCAATTGACTTTATATTTCCGTAAACATACATTAATGCAAATTTATATTCATGTAAATAGAAATTAAATTTAATCAAAATTCATAAAAAGAACATATTTAATAAACTTTTTCAATAACTCGTTTGTGATCGTGTATGAAAATAAACATTATAGATGCAAGAAATTACTTTTCGCAGATAGAGGAATTTTCTAATGAACAAAATATCGGAAGAATTTTTCATTTCGCGAGGGTTTTAAGAGATTGACTGAACCAAAGTTTTCGGTAAACTGATCATCTAAACGCTGTTCCAACGCTTTTGTAATCGATAAAGCTCATGCTATCCAAAGCCTTGAAATTGAATCCTATCAGCTTTGACCTCAAGCGAACAGATTTTCGAAATTATAATTTTGAGTTTACGCTACTACAAACTCTACTTTATATTCAATATTAATTATGCTTTTTCCCTAATTTTGTACATTCTAACTTAACTTTATCACTAAGAATGCATTAATATATTAAGGAAACGTATTTGAACTTACAATCCATTATTCACGTAAAATGTTACTTTCTATGACGTTCATATGCATATAACAGTGAAATATTTTATTCCAAACTAACAAAGTTAATATAAACTTAAATGCGCATATCAAAGTGTCACATGATCGAGTAGACGCAAAAAGTTTCACGTTTACTACGAAAATGCACTTTTAACGATTCCAATCGCAATGCGATTTTAACAGTTTCATGAAAAAGCGAGAATCCCTGCGAATCAAGAATTCCACGAAGCAAGTCAGTGCGCGCGCGGACATCGTTTATTCCGCTCTTTGTTTTCTCGTTCGCGGCCAAGTCCAGAATTCCGATATTCCTGCATGCATCTCCGATTGCTCGTCGCGCAGAGCCAAAAACGTAGGCGGACACGTCGTAGCCGTCGCCGGCGTCGCACGTGCAGCGCAGCTGGCACTCAAAGAACGATCGCGCGCTGCGACGAAGCCAAAAAATTTGCATTTCGCTCCGTCAGGACTCTTTGAGAGAGAGAGAGAGAGAGAGTAGCGGAGGGGAGCGGAGGGGAAAATTTCTCGTTTATTCGCCGGTATTTCGAGATTCCGGAGAGAGCTGCAGCTGTTCGCTTTGAAGTTGTCAACGAGAACGAGCTCGGATATTTGGCGAAAATTTGAGTGTCTTTGGTTGTACAGGAATAGAATGAATTATATGTCGTCATGTACGATAATATAAAAAAATGTCTATGATTTGTGAAAAGCATATGTAGACATATATGTTCGCAGATAATTATATATCGTGCCCCCCAGAGCAAGATTATGACAATTCAATTTTTTGCTTGATTTTAGTGATAAAAGTAACTAATAAAAAGTTAAAGTTGTACTGTTACCTTAAGAATCAGTAAAATTCAGTTAAAGAACTATAATCTTATAATAAAATTTCAGCTAGAACGTTCCGGTTTATAAAAAGAATGATTTGTCAGTTTACAAAAAAACTATTTTGAATTGTCACAGTTTTATTCGAGTTTTATTGCAAGTATTTTTTCAAATTTTATTGGTAAATTCACTCGAAAATCCATGTAGATCGTACACGATCACATGTGTTCCTCTATAGCTATATAGAGATAATATCCATAAATAGTTGATAATATGAGGAGTTACATATATTGTCTCGTATGACGTGTGACGTATATGAGAATTATTTACTCGTAACAATACCTATCATATATGGCGAAATTTTGCCAAGGATACGGCTTCGTATTCTCTGAAACGTATAGCAATGAAATAATCTAAATCTGTAACAAGAATGAGAATTGTATTTATTATTTGAATATATTACAGTATTATAGTACAAAAATGTTTTAGATAATGAAAATAGCACGAGTATATAGTGACAGGTAGCGGTGAAATTAACCGTTACCGCCATTTCAACGTTATCAGACAATTCCAGACATTGTGTAAGCTGTAACATCTCAATTACACGAAACCGCCGGAATCTGTGAAATATTCACGAGAATCTGCAAATTGCCCTTTGCAATAATGGAAACGTATTACTAGAGAATTCAGTACTTCTGACTAGAGCGCGTATCTGTTCTACTTGCATATTTCTAATACTTTATTTGATCGATTTTTTTACACTCTTTGAAATTACATGCGAAATAATTCCGATAAATTGGTGCCTACTTTAGTTTATTTATGTGAAAGCAATTTTATAGTCAATCTGAAAAATTGCACACTTTAATAAAATATATCCACAACATGCAAACTTTCATATTATGTTTCTGTTTCAACTTTTCTATTATTTTACCCATATATAGCTATGAGAGGGATAATATTCACCAAAAAATGTATTTGTTGCATAAAATGTACAAAATGAAAGAATCGTGGAAATGAAAAAAAAATTGAAAAGTGCGTCATCTGGCTATGACGGTATAATATATTTTTCAGTCAACCAAAATTTTCTCGTGCAGTGAGCACTGCCTAAATTGTTTTGTAATATAACAGTCGTGTGACACACATTTGAAATTCCACACAGTTAATAACTATTTATTTTATCATTGTCGTTCATAAAGAAATATTCGAGATATCGACTGATATAAGTAATATAACTTTTTGTACTTGATACATTATAAATAATTCTTTCCCTTGTTTCGCTCGATGACCCAAGTACGTATTTATTAATTATAACGCTCAAATGCGTCTTTATTATCTAAAAGTGAATTTTGATAATTATAATTCTTGATTAAATATGAAATGTAAAAATTAGCAAGTTTCTTATTAAAGTATATAATCTAATCAATATAAAACGTAAAATAATTTTATTTTATTTGACTTTTAATGCGTAATTTTTGCGAATGAAATATTGATATTTTTAAGTAATCCATTCTCATTTGGAAATAAACTAATGGTTTTGGTATACTCAGCGCTACGCAACGCGGACGCCCATGTAAAAAGTTTGAACGCAGTGTACGTACGTTTGATGAGCCAGATTTTTTACATTGGCACAGGTGGGGTTAAATATACCGAAAGATAAATTTGCAGAAGGATAAATTTACCGAACGGTTGAAATTGCCGAAAAAATCAATACCTATGAATAAATATGCCGAAAGTTAAAAATGTAGAAACCAAGAATTTAGAAAAAGAAAATGCCGAAAGTTAAAAATGCCGAAATCGAAAATTTGGACAAAAGAATACTTTCATTAGAATATACGCCTGTATTATAATAATGTGTTAATTGTTGTTAGGTCGTTTCTTTTCAATATTCGATATTATTAGTTTTTACCCGTTGCCATTCAATATTTCAGCATTTTTAATTTTCGGAATTTTTATCCATCGGTATTTTTGCCCGTCGGAACCTTTTTTCCCGGCACTTTTGTTAATCGATTACTTTACCCATTGGCACATTTCACCATTCGGCAAATTTACCCTTCGGTATAATAAATTCGGCATTATTATCCGTCTGCAAAATTATCTTTCAGCACATTTATCCCCACCCCATTGGCGCCCATGTTGCGTTTCGCTGCGCACACGAGTATACCAAGACCTTAAATAAAAAAGTCGCCTATATAAGTGTTAAAATTAAAGTTAGTGTTAATGTTAGTTGTTGTTAGTGTTATTATATGTATTATTAAATGTTAATATTAAATATTATACACAATTAATAAGTACAAGTTCAAAATCCCATGATCAATAAGATATATAAATTGCAAAATCCGCACAGCAAAAATATTTGCTCACCATCACATATTGTCCATAATTCAAGTCCAGTCTACGATTCGTATTACATGCCGACAAATTTAACTACCCTCAAAAAATCCTCTCTAACAAATTAAGCCTCGCACCCTATAACTTTCAGTCCCGCGAAGAAAAAGCCTTTTCCACCGCTACTCCACAAAATCAACTCTCCAGCAAAAAGTGCACCGTATATACACTTCGTTTAATACCCAAGCATCAAGCACCCTCTCTAACCTCGTACTCTTCATTTACCCGCCCCGCAACGAGCGAATGTGCACGAGCGCGCGCTCGGAACGACTGACCGCGTTTTAAAAGCTTAATCCACCTTTCGCCGGGCCATGTTTTTTTTTTTTAATGAAAAACTTTTATACTCTCTGCCGCAGCCGGAGAACTGCATATCGACGTACGAGCCGCACGGCTACTGCGTCGTCTACTCGACGACGGACCGCTCGTCGGTGCGCGTCGCCGAGGAGGTGCTGCAGAACCTCTGGCGCAGCGATCACATACCCGCCCGAGCGGTCATACTCGTGGGGAACAAGGTCGACCTCGTGCGCAGCCGACTCGTATCCACCGAAGGTAAGAACGATCGTGGCTTTGGGATGGATTTAGTGGCTTGTGAGTTGATGGTTGAAAGTAGCGTGTTGAAAGTATATACGTATGGATTTGGACGTGGAAATGTGCATAGGGTCCGTGTGGAAATTATTGTGGAAATTTTGACGCATAAACTGTATCTAATTCGTACAAAGTCGATGATAATATACGTGAAGAGATTCATACGAAAATATATGTAGATTTCCACGTAGTTACAAAGTTTTTTATACAATTTTAATAAATGCCTTTTGATGCCTCGGGATATATACTCTAACACGTTGTATCATCTAGATGATTGTACACCGTAAAGAAGCATATCGAAGTATTAAAAAGGCCCGTCCTCAAAATTTAAGATCGTTGGATAATATAAATCTATATGGATTTCGTTGTGAATATCTGTATAGAAATCCACACATTGATTTCGAATGTATTTTCATATGGATTCTTATATAGAATTCGTATGGCGACTTTGGATGGGTTTCGCAAATCCATATGGATATTTTCAACAGGCTAGTATTTCGATAGACACTGAAAAAATAGTCCTATCTTATATGTTACAATCAAGAAAGGCCTGTTATCGTACGCCTTACTATTAGAAATATCGTATTTCTTTTGAAGTTACTTTTTGCGCTAACTTAAAAGTCATCAAATTTGTATAGTTAGTATAAATTATAAATTTCAGTCACTTCTTAATACTATTCTATGTAAAATCATTGTAATTATGATATGCGATATTACAAATCATTTCATAATATTTTTTCAGTCTCAAGGTCATAGAAACCTCAAAAGAGATACTTTATTTCTAAATCAAAAATTGCACATTGATTCTTAAAATGTGATTTAAATGATGGAAATAAAAGCGTAGTCACGTAAACCCTACAAACCATGCATCGTATATGATTCGATTATTCTATAGCAGATTTTAATTATTTAAATTGTTTCGATCCAGTTTTTTGTAAACAAATAAAGGATGATGTCGATGGATGCATAGTAAGCAGGGAAATGCTGGAAAAACATTCAAAACTAGCTCTATTGATTAAACGTTGTAAAAATATGAAAATTAAAAAATATTGATCTTGGTAAGTGAAGGGAAACCTTAAAAAAGAGGACGAAAATCATTAAAATAAGTAGAAAGATCAATATATTATCAGGCATTCCGTAATAAAAACAAAAAATTCACCTTTTTCATATTTTCCACTTTATACAGGAGAAAATTGTTGTTTGAATGCTTAAGTTTATATGAATATATATATCTTCATACTCATATCATTTTTATGGGTCCTCTATTATAATTTTACCTAGAACCACATTAGCATCCATGGGCAACCTTCTTTGATCGCAAAAGTGCTATACATAACAAATAATAGAACATATTTGCAAGAAAAAAATGAAGATAAGATTAATAAAATAAGATAATAAAATACTAAAAGGCTGATCCATGATTTCATAAAAATCTGTCTAATACAAATTGACTAAGAAAATTAGGTAATGATTTGGATTGTTTTAATTTCCATGGTACTTTAAGGGTTAAAAAGATAATCAATATATTGTAATTTTTGGCCCACCGTTGAGCATGAGTCTTTTTTTTATAAATGTAATTAATATCAACGAAATAATAACGCATTGACAATATTGCATACAAATTTGCATTTAAATTGATAATGTTCGGTTCATCTGAAAGAATAATATTATTAAAAGGCGTTATTATCCTCTTTCAACGGATTTAATATTTATCTTGAGCATACAAATCCAATACATTATTTAAATATCGCATTAATACTGCATAAAAGTACGTACGCATAGACGCAAATCCATAAAAGCATTTGGAATACCACTGATATCTCCAACCTGCACATTTTCCAACTAATTACAACATTCTCAATACGTATGCAATATTGCAGATTTCGTCAATTTTTCGACACCATAGAACCAATATCGCGTAAAGATCGCATACCAATCCAAAAGCCCCAACCAAATAAAAAAAGACATAACAAGCACAGCCACTAAAGAGCAAAAATACCTCCCTTCCCTCTCCCCCCCAATCTGTTGCAGAGGGCAAATCGATGGCCATCTCGTACGACTGCAAGTTCATCGAGACGTCCGTGGGCATAAATCACAACGTCGACGAGCTGCTGGTGGGCCTGCTCACCCAGATCCGGCTGAAGCTCGAGAACCCGGAGCGCAATCGCGACCTCTTCCGCCGGCGCTCGCGTCGCAATCGCAGCCGCTCGCCCCTGGGCAGCTGCTCCGAGAACAACTCGCCGAAGAAGTACCGGGGCAGTAGGACCAGCGCCAGTCTCAAGGTGCGCAACCTGCTGGGCAAGGTCTGGGCCAGGGACAGCAAGTCCAAGAGCTGCGAGAACCTGCACGTGCTCTAAACAAAGAAACAAAGAAGAAAGCCGGTGTATAAAATGATTAAGAGCGAAGCTTAAGCGAATTCCAAGACTGACCAAGATGTGCGAACGATCGATCGGCGCGATGATAATGATAATAAAAAGCGATCGATCGATCATCATGATCTCTGTATCTTTATCTCTCTCTCTCTTTCTCTCTCTCTCTCTCTCTCTCTCTCTCTCTCTCGTTATATTCCTCTTTATGTCTCTCTTTGTTTCGATGCACTCTATTTCTCTTGCATGATGGGATCCTGAAGGAAGAAAATTACATGGTAAATCAGGTGATATCATCTGATCTAAATTATTAACTGATTTATCATCTAAAAATATATCATTACAAAAAGAAATTTCGTAATGCTAAAAACGTCCTGATATGTAAATCTGAAGCTCCATATCGGAAGTATGATACTACAATTATAGTGACCAAAAGTGTAGAGTCTCCTATAAACAATATCCAGATGTTGAGATCTTTATCTAGCTAATATCCTAATCGAATATTACTATTGTGATCCTAATGGGTCTTCAATTACATATATTGTGACATTATTACCATTATTTAAAATTTTTTTCTTGTAATGAAATTTTCAGGCGATAAACCAGCTGATAATTTAAATCATGTCAAGCATTTGGTGATAATTAACCCAATTTTTCACCTGCTTTACCATTCTGATTTCTTTGAGTGTGGGAGCGAAAAGGATAGACCGATTAGCTCGTGCAAGAGGAAGAGAGTTAGGAGAAGAAAAAAGAGCGATGTACTACACGCGAGCCGCGAACGAAGGCTTTTTTGAGGTTAGGTTTCTAGCAGGTGAAGGACGTTTGTGGGATCGATTCTGTAAGTACGATTGCCTGCGCTGGTTTGTTTTATGGTGCAATTGCTACTGAATATTAAGATTTTGACCAAAAATGTGGTGACACAATTCGACAACTGATCTTAAGGAGTACGATATCCTATAAGGAAAAATGTTTTGCACATTGAGAACGAATTAAGAATTCAATTAACGAATTTTTCAAATAGCAATAAATATATTATGTGTGGTTTTAACTGATACATTGCTCAAAGTAAAAAATGTATAATCTCTATGTAAATATTTAAGTGTGTTGAAAAATTAGTAAATAAGTTTCTTTTTATACGCAACAAAGTTGATTAATTTCATTCTATATTAATGATCACATTTTTTCTTCGACGCACAAAAGATTTCATAAGTTTCATTAATCATTAAAAACTTTTCGCACGTTTCGTATCCTCCTCATATAATTAATTTCCGTTCTCGGGATATTCTCATTCAATACGTATAAACAGAATATATTCATCTTCTTTAAAATCCAACAAAGAGGACTGAAGAGATTCTGACGCGAATTTGGCAAACCTGCCAAGAACTTTTCTCGTTTCATAACCAATATATTATGGAATCGATTCTGCATTGTCCTCCCGTCTGCATGTAGCTCGCGCACGGAGATGTATGCATTTCTCCGAGTACAGAGAGATGAGAGCATTCGGAGAAGTTACGCCCGCTCACGGCTCTGCGTCGATCTCTCTCCCTCCCTCAAAGACGAGGAAATTAGGGTAGATGTACCGTTTGTGGCCGGCTTAAGAATTTTAAACGTGCATTTACTATGGTATAAAAGTTTTCGTAAAAAAACCTCTGACAATTCAATTTATATATTCTATTGTTCCTCGTGAAAACCGATGAAACAGTGTTTTATCGAAAAATTAAAAATTGTTGAATTCATTTTTTATATAACTATATTGATAAGATAGCCACTCACTTCGGTAATAATAAAGTATTATATGGACGTGGAAAAAATTTGATTAAAGCGCGTACTGAGTGTTTACTCTGTCTGGAAGGAACTCGAAAGATCTCTTACGCGGCCACAATCGGTGTAGTCGTACATCTATCTTATCGTAAATTTTACGTAGGTATATATATAAGTGTACGCGCTCGAAGGTGTAAACGCGAAAATCGCTGCCACGAATAGCGGAGAAATTTCGTTCGGAGTTTGAATGGGCTGTAATAATGGGCTGACGCTCGATAACTTTTCGTTTACCGCTATCCGTAAAGCCAAACGAGAATTTATCGATCCCTTTTTTTCCAAAATGGTATAGACGTTAACATAGTTCGACCCTGCTGTCCAGTTTTGGAGAAAAAGAAAAAAAACGTACCCATGCGATGTAAATAATAATGCATGAGTATTTTGCTTTTTGTAAAAAGGTGACTCTCTCGAATATCTAGGGTAAATTTTCGTTTTATAAGAATCGAAATTTCGTAGCACCATTACAATTATCTTTAATTCTACTGCAAAAACACAAATTCCTTTGTAATAATTTTAAATTTTTTATCTTAAACGCCAACGGTTGCAAAGTATATTTTATGAATAATATTATAAAGAAACTTAATTTATAATTTTCCATCCATCTGGAATTGAGTTGAACATTTTTAACTCTTCTAGGCTGAAAATTTACTCTATGTATTAAAAAGGGCACAATACCAAAACCAACAAAAGATGTTATACAGGCGTGATCCAATCGTAACGAGTCGGGTTGGACGCTGAGTGGAATAATAGAATTGCCGACGAAAACTGCTTTCGAAGACGTGTTAGAGCCGCTTTGTTCTTTGCACTTCCGATCCACGAGAAATATACGCTTGAAAAGTATAAGAAATTTATAATAGGTACTCTTAAAGTTATATAGGTATTCCATTCATTACGTGTACTTACGAGCAGCGAAGTGGAAAGAGCCATTTTTAAAAATAAAAGCCAAAAGAAGATCAATTTTTCAAGAGAAAAGAAATAAACTTCCTCGTATAATGTGAATATTCGATCCGACTTCATAGAAAGAATGAAGTATCGAGTGGCTCTTTCTCCGGCGCTCTCTTTTATTACTGTAAAGAATAATAATACAAAATATTTAGAAAAATAAAGGGATGCCACAGTGCGGGAGAAAAACCAAAAAACACGAAAATGATAAAAAGAGAACGATGACAAGCAAGAGCGAGAAAACGATGAGAGAAACTTTTACAAAACCAATACAAGGTGACCACGTATGAATTTACACAATTTTTTACATTACGATTTTGTACGTCGGAGGTGAATAATTAAAGTAATTCTTATAACCAGTAAAAAAGAAAATGAAGCCCATGGTAAAAGTTACAAAAGGAGCTTAGCAAAAAAAGTTTGAAAAAAAGTTCATAAATTAAGCGTGTGTATTTGTTAAATAAATAAAGTTTGGAAACCCGATGATAAGGTAGAACAATTTTAGCATGTGCTATAATGCGTTTTAAATATTCAAATATACGAGGATTTTTCCACTGTGTTTACTCACACAACGCTTTATAATTTTTTCTCTCGACCCAAACATAAGGAAGTGCATATCATCATTGATTAAAAGCAACAACAACAGAAAATACGATTCAAACCGTGAGACTTCAAAAAGTCTCTCGATCGCTTTAACAAAATAAAGCAAAATGTTCATTAACGATAAGAGCATAATTTTCGAATAAATATCAATGTCCTGTGCTCGTGTAGCTTCGTCACAATCCGAAATAATCATGTAAATTTATATTCCAGCGACGATTGTTTATTTCGTATGTACATCCCTGAATATAATATAGTGGTGACTGGATGATGGGCTCAACGGAATCGGCGATTTTCCGAATACGAAAGTACTGTACGTATATAATACTTGCACATTTGTGTTTATCAAACTGTACGAATATGTTTCGTTCTTCAATCATGTTAAATGTATGTTCACTAATGTGACTTTTTTACGTAAATAATACAGATTCTTAAATTAATACAAAGCGTATGTTAAATTTATACAATTATAACAAGTCTATATAATATTTTTAATACAATGAACGCTTGCGTATTAAATTAATACAGTATTCACAGGTAAATGAACATATTGTTATAAACGGGAACAAGTATCAAGAATACAAATAAATGCATGAACACAACATTAATTACAACTGTAATTGTGTTAACAATACAACCAATAATACAGTTCACTAGTAATACTAATGACTTGACAACAAAGTCTGATCACTTTTATCAACTTGCGTGAGCATTCTACTAAATATTGCAAACATAACAATATGAATCATTTATAACAAAATAAATTTTTTATCAATCCTTTTGTTATCAAGAGTTCACAAATTGATATTAAATTTGAGATCAATACTATGTAAATTATTATCGAGTTATATTCGTCTTTTTATTTAATACTTCATAATTATAAATTTTATGAATTTTTTTATACCTGAGATTCATTTACGTCTTATCACTTTTACGTCTTAAATTAAAGTATAAAATCAAGGAAAGCTTCCGCTCGGTTTCATACATAAATCAATTCTATAAGTCAGATTAAATAACCACATCAATTAAACGAATCCGTCGAGCGTGAAAATTGATATCTTATTTAAGAAAAAGCTCGACGAATCGGAAAATCGAGCGATTTTTCGTAATTTCTGTAAGCCCCGTCCAATACTGTACAAAGTATAAAAATCACGTGGCAGGAGCATAGTAAGGAAGACAAACTGAAGAAGCGCAAAAGTCTTAATGCAATTTGCCAAAGAACTATTGTGCGAATCCGCTACACCGTAAACGGATTCCAAATCATTACGAACATACCGCGCATATTACTCCGCGAAGCTAAACAGCGCGAATTCGATACGCCGCGCTACGTATATATAACATCGCATGTCTACATCTACGCATAATACAATACACATATATGTACGTATAACTCGAACGAATTCATATATAGCAAGAATGTACGCGGTCCATTAGTGAATAATTATTGTAGGTGTTAACACCACGCGATTTACTATTAAATGCAGCTTGATCGAATTACAAGTCGACGGAAATACTAAACGCATTCATTGCGTTAACGTACGCGCGCGTGCGCACTCGAGCGATTTTGATTATACAATCGCCGAAACGATCATTTTAATTGGAGAAGGAGACACATGGCTCACTTGCCCCTCCCGCGTGCGCGTCGTTTCACACGAGCCATTTTCAAGCGGATTTCAAGTGTTTTAACAAAGAAATAGAGATAAACGAGATGAACACTACTGTGGGGAAGTGAAATTTCGATGGGTACGAGCGACGTTGATTTCGTTGTATTGCTACAGTAGAGGTATTGCAGAGCTGAGATTATTCGAACGATGTATTTATAAGGTGGTTTAGGGATCTTTTGAATTTTGAATACCTGGGCGAATATTTTGATGCCATATGCACGTGTACTACAATCAGTCAAATTTTAGAGTTACATTTATGAACAGCAAAGCAATTCGATTTTCGAAGGAACAATTTGCGGAATTAAATAATTACATTGGAGCGACGCGAAAAATAGTCTAATTTAATATTTTAATTATTATAAGTAAAAATTTTCACAATCTCATTCACTTGCTAATGAAGCAAATCTCACTGGATATTGGATCTTTCAATGATCCAATAAAGAAATCTTACTAAAAATTGGATAATAGATTATTTTATTAATCAAATTGAATTACACTATTTTAGATTTTCATCTTCATGAACTAGGAAAGCACTCGAAATATTCTGATATCGAAATTATTCCTATATACATCCTCCGTATTTTCTGCAATAAGTTTTAGTTCTACAGTAATATGAATTTAAAAATTACTTGAACTGATCGGAACGCGTCAATTTCGAAGGCTACCAGGACATGCCGAGTAAATTTCAAGACAGAGGAATCTTTATTTTATAAACTATGATCGTCATTCGATATGAAGAATACAAAAATATTAACAGCATTTTTATTTTTTAATAATAAAATAAAAAATTGTCAAACTTTTACAAATGATTTCAATGATAAAAATTAATTTTTATATTTCTTATCATTCATTCAATCAAGATTGCATAATATAAATTTCACGAACTTGCTTTGCAAAGAAGTATAACAACAAAAATTAAATTTTTTATATTCTTAGTACGGGACAATTGGTTTTAAAAGGGACATATAACAGGCAGCAGTCGAGTAATGTAAATAAGTAAATGTGTATTTGAATTTATTGGTATTACTGTTTCTCTAATCCCATTATACAGAACTCTTAAGGTAATCACTCGATTTGTCTCGGTGTATTCATTATAGCTCGTTTTAAGCTCATATTAAACGTTTTACGGCAGCGGTTCGGATGCGCGCGATTTCGGTTTCTCGTTTACGCGCGCGGCAACATCACATTTTACAAACGACGAAACCTCGGCTGTATTATATACACGACGCCGCGATAACGACGAATAAAAACATTGTTCAAAATATGTATACAATACCTGTTTGATAACGGTTTTCAAGAATTTTTCAATTGTCTGCGCGTGAGGAAGTTTTTGAGCGTTTGACGTTAGCATGAGGAAAATACATTATCACCTATACATTGAAAAGATGTATTTTAATTCACTAAAGAAATATTGGGCAGGAAGATGAAAAACTTTGTTGGAGAATATTGCTGTCACTGCTGATATCGCAAAATTACCTTTGAATTTTTAGAAACTCTTGAAGTCGGAACAGGCATGATTGAATTTTTTATAAATTTATTTAAAGAAATCATAGTGAATATTAACAACTTCAATATTTTGAATTTATTTACATACTCCAAGATATCATACTAGTAGAATCAAATGTAAAATTTCGAGATATTTCGATCCGTAAAGCGGATAATTGAATTTCTTCTCTTTTCGAGGGGAGAAAATTCGGTCTGACAATGTTATATTTTTCCACCCCAATGAAATTCAGTGCGTGCGTTACTGGAAGGTATGGTAATTTTCACCTAAAACTCTTTCTCCTCTTGAGAAGAAATCCCACAGTATTTTTAAGACGACGAATAAAAAAAGAAAAAAGCGGTACTCTCTTTTTCTTCGAATTGCTCGTTAAACTAATTTTACCGTGAAATATATGTTGAATTCCTTTACAGTTTTTATTACATATTTGTGTCGCCAGAAAGTCAACGCGTAAAAATATAATTTAATATCAACACACTATTATTTCTTTTATTTTCTCTCGAGTACTAACTATAGTTTTTGTACTTTTTGGTATGTCAGTCGAGAAAAAGAAGAACTAAAATTTTGGTGGTCCAGAGTCGAGTCGTAAAATGCTTCGTATATTACCCTTTCAGCTGTTGCGGCCTTGCGGTCACGTTTACTCGTTATCACCGCAGGAAAATTGCTCCGAGCTTAATGAACATTTTTTTTCTGTTTAATGTTCCTACATTCATGTATAAGAAAAGAACGTAGAGTAAAGTAACTAAACTTATTTTAATTATTTTTAAAAGCATTGTTTTTTACACAGCGCAGTCTGTAAACGAATTTTAAAGGTCAATTTATAATAAAAAGTTTTCATTTCCATTTTACTGAAAGAAATAATAAAATGTTTTCCTTGCAACCGTAAGAATCAATATAAAGTAGAATTTATATACAAAATTATACATCCTTTTAAAAATAAATATTTTGTTAATACAATTGCTCAGGTACATTTTTTTCAAGGAATCAAATACACAATCCCTGAGCTATTCAGAGCGATTGACGGCCCGAACAATGGCATTTAATTACTGTTTGTGAAATACAAATTGTTTTGCCAAATTACAAAAGCCGGAATTTGAATGAAAACGCTTGGCGGGTTTGAGGAGCATTAATGACGCAACGCAATCTCCTAGGTCCGCCGAACGCACAAATTCGTTCAGCAGCGCGGGCCCATCAAAGGCAAAAACAATAAATGAACGTTTCAAGATAGGTAGCAGGGAATTTAATTTCTTTTTAAATTCGATCTAGTTCAAAGCGGCACGCGATCATAACCGATTAGTTTGCACTTTCTTCTCGCGCATACTTCAATATATAGCTTCAACGCCATAATTCTCACGCACTATTTTTGAACTTCATAGTATATTTAATCACAATGATGAAAAGTGAAGTAGTCTATTACTTTCCATTTTAGAGGGTTATGGGCCAGTGTTAAATGTTAAATGAACTTATATTTTGCAAAAGCGTTTTTCAAAAAGAAATGATTTACTTATTATGCCTTTTGTATAGTAATATAGCGTAAAACAATTTAAAATTATTTACAAAGTTCGAAGACAATGTTTTCAGCTAATCGGATTTTCGATTTAACTTCATCAATTTTCCATCGGTCCATGCCCTCGATGTGGAACGAGCAATGAACGAAGAAAAAAGAGACAAAGCCGCTTCCGCCAATGTTGTGTTCGCTCGGCGAAGCTTGCGCGCAAAGATGCTGCGCGATGTTTTCTTCAGCGAGAAAATATTCATGAAAGTTTTAGCCGTCAGCTTACATACGACACGCACACACACACACACGCACACGTGCTCGTGACTTCCCTTTATTTTGCATTTTTCAAGAGCCCCGCATCGACGAGACACATTTTTCGTTCCCCGCGCAAACGCATGCATATTCATACCTTCGCGCGCGAGTGCACACATGGTGAGCTGTACAGTTATTGGCTTTCTTCGTAGGGCGCTCTTCTCTAATTATTTCCGGAAGCTCGGTACACGCCGTGAGGAATTTCGCGTCAGTTGTAGCCATATACGCTGCGTAGAAAAAAAGTAGATCAATTTCCTTCGACGCGATTTCATCAAATTTCTACATAGCACGAAATTGCAGAAGCGTTTGCATGTGCTCTCGTAGTTTTGCTGAATCCGGGCAATTTCCTTTTTCTTCTCTACGAGAAGGAAATGTTCTGAGCTAACGAACCACGAAAAAACTATTCTGCTGACTGGGCGATGATGGCTCGCCCCGTATCTTTCGCTTTCGTTACTTTGGGTCGTTGAAAAAATACGTCGAGTTCTGAATGCGAATTTTTTCACAGGACACGTCGGGGAGCAAAATTTAGGACGAAGTTATGGCGAGGCTTTCGCGTGTTCTCCGCGAGAGAACCAACGATTGATTTTCATCTCCGTCAAAGCGAGCGTAAATCGAAGTCATTTGTCACGACACCGGGGCACATCTGCGACTCAGCGCGAAAGGAGATTCGTCAAACACGAAGGAAAAAAATACGAGGAAGTTGTGAGGAAACTTTTCAATGTGAAAATATTCGTTCGGGGGTTGCTTATTTGTCTGGTACCTATCTCCGTATTTAATTGTTCCTACAAGTAGGGAGTGCGCGATCAAAACGTGATAATTCCACTTTATTAATTATGAGAAAATTAAGAATCACTGTAATCTTCTTTATTTATTTAAGTAAAATTAATCCTACAAATGTGAAGAGAATGGTGCATTTAAAAACAAAATCAATTTTTACCAAATACGGAATTATCTGGTTTTGTTTACCCACTCTTCAAATATATTGATAACTATAGAAAAAATGACAAATAGTCAATTCAAATGATTTTTCTATTAATTAAAGGAATTGTCAAAACATATTTTCGTTAAAGAATAATCAATGTGATACAAATTTTATTTCTTATCAATATATTATTGTCTGCCATATTTTTTATTGTTTATACTTATTTTACATTGAACTTCACGAAATCTCGAGGAACCAATGACTGTAAAGCTTAACCCGCAACTAATCGCTCTGATGAAAGGTCTATAAAAATATTCGAGACGATGCATGAATTAAAGAAACGGCATAAACGTCATTATACTGAAACGTTGTTATAACAAACCCAATACAATTAATCGATTGTGATTTTAACAAATATTTTACTACCGTTCGTGACAAATTATGCAAGAATCCTTACGTAATCGAATTTTAAAGAATGTATAAGTGTTACACCAAAACCACGTACATAAACCAGTATAACGATCCAGTACATACGAAAATTTCGCTCTCGCACTGAACGAATACGTGCGCATGTCGAGTAACAAAAAAAGCCACAGAGAAGAATTCAACTTCATCTCGTCCGAGCGCGCCCATGCATGCAACACCAGCGCGTTCATCGAATCACTTTTTAACCAGAAAAAAGGGGGAAAGAAACGAGGCTCGTGAGAGAGAGAAACAGAAATAAAAAAAATAGAAGAGATGTAGAGCCCCGTATTTTTTACCCACAGACCAATATTGTGCATTCCTCGTTGCATACAACATGTATACACACACACATGAGAAAAACATACGTATACACGTACGAAGAGAGCGGCTCGATCATTTTGACGAGTGTTTGCTCGTTTTATTGCGGCACAACGCCGACGGAGCAAACGAAAAAAAAAGAAATAATAGAAAGAAAAAAGCCAGATAGCGACGCGCGACACGCGAACACTGTACACACATCCACACACACACCGTTCATCAATTATACCCGGGAAACGGGCGGGTCGAGGTGATTGCCCCCGCCCCACCCCCTTTTTTTTGTCTCCCCCGCTTTTTTTGTTGTCTTGTTTTTCGATTGTCCGCGAAAGAGGGAGTTTGGGGGTATGGATTGTATAATACCTTTGTTGGGGGATGGTTTGAAACATTTTTACCGTTCGCCAATTTGATCCCTTTTTGACGGACGGTGTAATAATATATAGAACAGTTGAATATATGTTATATATATTAAGGCAAAGCAAACATCGCTTATTTACAATGATGACGAGTAATTAAAATAAAAGAGAAATGTATTTTCAGATTAACATGTTCGAGAGAATGCACAAGTTGTTTTGATAAGGACCAGGACAAAGTGAACATGCGATTGTATTGCTTTCTGAATTTTCTGCAGTGATACGTGCTGATAAGTTTAATTGTTCAATTTCGTCTTATTTAGAATGAACAAAGGTGAAAAGTGTACATCCATATATTGTTCATTAATAATACTAACTTAAATATGAAAGTCATCTATTTCCCAGAGCTATTAAGAAGTTACAGTAAATGTAATTAAAACTAATATATTAACAGTGGTATGTGAAACTATGTAACAAAATTACAATTTCAAACGAGAACTTTCATTTCAAAATCAATTAATACTTGCGTGTTACTTCAAAAAGTTCAGAGGACTCTACATGAATGTTCGATATATTCACTTTGTCAAGTATCAACACTATATTTTTTATAAACGAGAATTAAATAAAAAAAAGATGAAAAAACTAAATGTCGAGTCAGAAAGGGATAAGAGTGGCGCGGACTCAGAGATAAAAAAGTAAAACACATTTTCCCACAAATTGTAGCTGAGAATTTCACGATTGTATTAAAAAGAACAAATGAGAGTTTTTTCGTAATAATGTACCGGTGCAAGCTTCGACCAATACAATATCTATCAGAGTAAAAAGCAGCAAACCCAAGAGAAAACCCAGAGAAACTTTAGTGGCGTTTAGCGAAAGCCGGTGACGAAGAAAAGCGAAAGCTGGCGAAAAGAAAATTAAGAAAAATATAACAGATATTTAACTATCAATTGTGAAAGATACGATGACACGGAGGAGGAGGTGTTACTATATTAATACATAGCGTCATACGATAATAGCGACGACTTTTAAGGGAACTCTTTAAGCGAAATCAATTTTGAATTAATCGTTCGTTAGGAAAAAATGGTGAGTGGATCAAGTAGCTAATATACTTTAAAGAAGAAAAAAACCTTTTAAACTCTCGGAGCTCGTTGACAAAGAAAGGACAAAAGACGACGGGGAAAGGGCGGGATGAAACGAGAACGAATGAATAGACACTGTGCGTGTAACGGGCTCACGTACGTACGCGTGCATTTTTTTTCCATTTTTGCGTCATCGTCGGCCCTTTTTCCCCCGCGGGTGATTTTTCGTCGATTCCTTCGTACACCGTATATATACATAGCGAAAATGAAAAAAAAAGAAACGAGGAAAGCGAAAAAATATTACGCTGACCTTCCGACGAGAGAGAATGTTATAGAGAAAAAACGCTAGGAGAAGGAGCGAAGAAACGGCGTCAAGAGACTGCGACTCGGTTTTCTTTTTTTGGTCGGACTATATGCGGCATGTCGATGATACGTGTGTGCGTTCGATTGATGAAGAAGTCGATTGATATTGTATCTCGTACATTGTGTTTGTAATACGTTTCTATTATCTGTATGAAAAACAGGATATATTAGACACGTAAACCCAACTGATTGTTTTTGTAACTTTTCTTATATTGAATTGTATTGTATAATTTTGTCGAATTATTCAATATTCGTATTGTTGCTCCATTAAAGCCCCAAGTGATTTTCAAATTTTAATTAAACGAGTTTTGACGATCCACTGAATGTACTATATAACACTGAATTATAATATAATAAATATACTTTAACAGGTACCTAAAACCATTTTTGGGCTTTAATGGATTACATTATAACAAAAAAAAGAAATCTATGTTAAAATAGAGAATTGTGTTCGTTTTTATATCTAAACCTAAGGAAATTACATAATATCGTGCGTTCAATTATATTAATTATACTTCATTATGCCATTAGAATACAACAAAAAGTATAATAATGGCTTCATTTCCATCAGTTGCGTTCGATCTCATCGCATTTTAAATTGACATCCCTTCTCAACACGAGACAAAACGCACGAGGCCGCAACAATGCTTTCCGCTCACAGACAAGTCACAGACAGAGAAGCTGTAATCCGAGTCAATTGATATTTTTTCGCAGCGAAAGCGAACGATCGAGAGCGAAAGAATAATAATAAACGTTAGCTGTGAGAGCATGTACATCCGGTATATATAGCAAATCGAGGGATAATCAAACGACGTGCACCTTTGCCATTGTATTTTGAAGCGCAACTTTGATCGTGGTATATAAACCGATTACGTTATTTTTCTCTGTTTATTGTTATAAATAACAATTGTAATTGTATTCGAAACAAGCGCCAGCTTGAAAAGCAGTGCAAAACTTTAGCGGTTCGATTGTGCGATTGTGCGAGTGTGTGACTACGTACGACGATGATGAAACGGATACCCGAGTGGCGTATTATATATTAATGATAATGGTCGTGCGGCAAGCTGCGACAGACACGTTGGAATCAATAAATGGTAATAACGAAGTATATATCAAGAGGCTGAATGGCCGGTGTTATTGTCTTCTCATTCGTTCGTCTCCTTTTCCTGGAAGCGAATCATTCCGATCCTCAATATCCTTTATTTGTCGGTATTGCGCAACAAGATATTAACATCGCGAATAAATTATATTGCCGATTTCGCGGAAGAGTAGTAGTACAATTATGCCGATTCCGCTAAAATTTTGTGTATAATACTGTACGAGTTACTCAATTTCATTTGAGGTTTATTTTGTTGCGCAACCGCGCGATTCACGCTTTTTTGTTTTCATTTTAAAAGAGATTATTACTTCTGATTCACGCATTGATTTAAAGTAATAATAGGATTTTTAATTTTTAATCTGTTTTAATTATTAATTGATAATAATTCTAATTACTTGACAATGGCTTTTCGAATCGAACAGTATCTCACTCAACTATTTTATATGTGAATTAATCTATTCATCGTCCATTCTTTTTATTAAAAATAGTTTTATTATTTGACAGTTATTGTTTGCAATAAGCGCTGAGTGCATTCTTGATGTTTAAAGTTGTTCTTCATCTCATTAAGTTTAGGAAGCTGACTATCAAAATAATGAGTTTTCATTTAAGTTATGATCTTATGAAAATGAAAATTATATTAAAGATATTGAAGTTTACTTATATTCTATACTCAGAACTATTAATAAGATTCTTATAATAAGATCTCATTAGAATGTAATTCGAATCATTCACATAAAACAGGCAAGGTAAGTAAAAATTAATATAAGTGGGAAAACCACAGTGAAGATCCCAAAAAATCGAAATTTTTTTATTATGTTTTTATATTCTTAACTAGGAATGTTTTTTGCATATAGTTCAACGCTATAACTTACGTTTTTTCAAAACGGTGACTGTGTTTTAAAGACTAATAACTTTTATATTACATCTTAATAATTTTTATATTATTTTTTAGGTTTTAATAGACTGTCCAAAATTCTTTTGAAAAGTATTTAAAAAGTTCTGTAAGTTATAAAAGTTTTCATGCAGATACCTCAACCATTGAAATCGCGTTTTTCGCGGGACTACTTCTCTTTAACTGGCCTATCTCTGTCCTCGTCATTTTTTAACTTATTTACTTGAAAGTTATGAGAGCATTGTAATGATTTTATTTTCAGGTAATCATATAACTTTTTCTTTCATATTTTTTATTGTATTTTTTCTTTTGTTTTCTTCTGTTGAACAAAGTTTAAGAAACTAGAAATTATTATAGTACTTTTAGAAACTTTTGTTCAGAATTCTGCTATTTTTTAAAATAATAAATCACTATGCTTAACTGAAGATATTCTATAAGAGGTTATAAAAGGCTGTTATTTATTACAAAATCTTTAAGATATCTCAATATGAAGAGTACCATATAACAATTTGAATGCGTATAATTCATTGATTTTAAGAAAGTATATGACTCAATAATAATACTGAGAATGTTCCACGTCTTAGTGCTACTAGGGGTACCAGAAAGGTTAGTCAATTTAATTAAAATGTGCCTAGATAACAGTCGGGTCATGGTCCGATCAGATAGGAGTCTATCGCAGCCATTTGACATTCACAATGAACTAAAACAGGGAGATGCACTATTAACCCTCTTATTTAATTTAGTTTTAGAGTACGTGGCCAGGGTGGTACAAGAAACAATGAGGGAATTGTAATAAGTGGCTCCGTAATAAAAGACGTAGAAATACTAATAAAAACAGCTAAAGAAATAGGCCTACAAATAAGTGAAGAGAAACCCCAGTACATGGTCAATAGCAGAGCAGGGCCTGAGATTGCTGATACCGACTTGAAAATCTCGGGCAAAACTTTAAAAAAAGTAGACGAGTTTAAATACCTAGGCACGATAATACACTACAAAAATGAAACTCAGAAAGAAATCAAGAAGAGACTAAATTCGGGAAATGCATGCCTATATTCAGTAAATAACTTACTAAAATCACGATTACTATTGCGAAAGACTAAATTATAAATAAATCGAAAAATCATAATGCCAGTACTTCTTTACGGATGCGAAACGTGGGCGTTAACCAAACGGGAACAAAATAGATTTAGAGTGTTTGAGAATAGAGTCCTTAGAAATATATTTGGGAACAAAATAGATGAGATTACTAGCGAAAGGAGAATTTTACATAACCAAGAAACACACGAGCTATACGGGAAGCCAAACATTACCAGAGTGATTAAATCTCGAAGACTAGGGTAGGCTGGTCATGTAGCTAGGATGGGAAATGAAAGAACAGAACTTGGAGTGCTTGTAGAGAAGCCGACAGGTGCAGAACGCCCAGGTAGACCGAGACAAAGGCGGAAAGACAATATTAAAATTAATCTACGCGAAATTGGATGTTCTGAGGAGGATTGGATGCAACTTGCAAACAATAGAGAAAAATGCCGTGACTGTGAACAAGTCTATGGACTACACAGCTTCAAATAGCTAGTCCAAACAAGTAGTTATGATAATTATGGTGATGACGCAAGCACGTCTACAACCGACGTAAAGACTATGTAACAGATGTGGTCCTGTAGGCACTGTTACTGCCTATTATGACTATTAGACCTCTGTAATAATAATAATAATAATAATAAATAAATAAAATTTAATGGTGTTCTGCGTTTAAATGAGTGATTATAGTAGTTGTACGTTATCAATGGTCAATATTTTAGTAGGAGCTATAGCCAGTGGCAAAATAAAGTAAAAGAAATTGCCATTCGCTTCGATGCATCAACTAGACTACATCAGTGAATTTTCCATGAAAGGTTATAAACGCTTGACGTCTGGGTTCTGTAAGGCATATTTAAGCCTTTTTCTCTTGTGAAATGGTACGAGGGTAGTTCAATAAGTCTTTAGAATAAAGTATAAAAACAATTTTTTTTGGGTAAATTTTTTTTTATTTTTCAACATAATCTCCTTGGAGCTCTATACACTTGGTCAATCGCTTTTTAAGTTTTTTTAATCCTTCAGAAAAGTGCGTTTTCGGAAGTTCCTCAAAATAAGCACTTACAGAGGCAATGACGTCTTCGTTGTCCATAAATCTCTGTCCACCGAGCCATTTTTTCAAGTTTCGAAATAAGAAAAAGTCACTGGGGGCTAAATCTGGTGAATACGGTGGGTGTTCGACCAATTCGAATTTTAGTTCTTCAATTTGAGCCATTGAAACGAAGCATGTGTGAACTCGGGCGTTGTCGTGATGAAAGAGAATTTTTTTCTCGCCAAATGTGGTCGTTTTTTTTTAATTTCTTCTTTCAGCTGCTCTAATAATGATGCATAATACTCACCAGTAATTGTTTTACCCTTTTCCAAGTAGTCAATAAGTATAATTCCACGTGCATCCCAAAAAACTGTAGCCATAACCTTACCAGCTGACTTTACGGTCTTTGCCTTCTTTGGAGCTGGTTCGCCTGTGGAAATCCACTGTTTGGATTGTTCCTTTGTCTCAGGAGTGTAGTGGTGTATCCATGTTTCATCCACAGTCACAAATCAACGAAAAAATTCCTCAGGATTCCGACTTATGCGCGCCAAAAGAGCCTCAGAGGCGACCACTCTATTGCGTTTATTCTCAGCTGAGAGCAAACGCGGCACCCATCTTGCCGATAGCTTTTTCATGCCTAATTTTTCATGTAGAATTGAAACAACTTTACCTATAGATATCCTTGTGGCCTCAGCTAACTCACGCACTTTTAATCTTCTATCCTTCAACACCATATCGTGGATTTTATTGATGATTTCGGGAGTAGTTGCTTCTACGGGCCTTCCTGAACATGGTTCGTCACTTATTGATGTACGACCACGCTTAAATTCATTTACCCAGTTATAAACCGTTGCTAAGGCAGGGGCAGATGTGCCATGAACTGAGTCCAATTCATTTTTTATCTCATATGGAGTTAAACCCTTTAAATGAAAATGTTTAATTACCGCTCTGAACTCGTTTTTTTCCATTTTTCTTAACAAGCAATTTTTTTTTTATCAATTGGTTATAAAAACACGTAAACTCAGAAGATGTGGACTGTGACTGCACCATATATCTAGTCGGGAGTGGTGCTGACTGAAAACAGATGATTTGGAGCGATTCGCGCGCCATCTGTTGGTCATTCTAAAGACTTATTGAACTACCCTCGTATATTGTATGCATAGGAAAAGAATACATTTTTTACATGAGCATAAATTGTCATTAGAAATTTTTTTATTAAGCACTAAAAATACTAATTATTATTTTATATTTTAGGTGTAAGTTGCACCTTAAATAAATTGTTCGTAAGAACGCTTTTGCAGAATTAGTTATGAGCAATTAAATATAACAACACGTATTTTCGTAAATTTATTTTTTTAAGTGTATATTCGAAAGGCCTCAGTTCAGGTAGAACATGCAAACAAAGGGATCTTTCTCTGAGCAGTCCAAGTCGTTCATGCTCGTTTTCGCGTAATTGATGCAGCGCTCGATGTCGCTGGCGTTGTTCGGCTCGCCTATGCGCCAATGAACGTAACTGAGCTGACTGAGACGCTGGTCCAGCACCGTCACCCAGTTGTTCTTCTTGAACTGATATATATATATATAGTTAGATTATTCCATACTAACAAGGAGATGCCACAACCTGCGGGAAGCGATTTTCGCTGAAGCTTCAGGTAGTGGTTTTTGCTACTTAAAAATGATGCCTAGCATCCGTAGTATCGTCTCATAGGCCCTTGGGGTCAATATATGTCCCTTTGTATTCAAAATACGCGTTATTTCAGAAATAAATGGTATCTATACTTCGTATCATAATTTTGCAAGTTATTTTACTATAGAAATGATGTAATATAAGGATGTAATATAATTCAGATAAAATAACTATTCACAATGAATCTGAAAATTTAAGAGAAATCAATAACATAGTGTGGTACGAAATTATTGAGAATTAAAAAACTTATCAAAATAAATATAAAATTTACAGTAAAAAAATGAGGCGAAAAACGCCTAAAAATTTAAAACATTTTCATATTAGATTTCTTATCTGATGTATTTTTAATAAATTAACGTAGAATTCGTTTACCTACTTAAAATCATATATATCAACTAAGTGTGTCATATTGTTTATCTTTGATTCTTTATTTGAGCTAATACGAGGGTAGTTCAATAAGTCTTTAGAATAAAGTATAAAAACAATTTTTTTTGGGTAAATTTTTTTTTATTTTTCAACATAATCTCCTTGGAGCTCTATACACTTGGTCAATCGCTTTTTAAGTTTTTTTAATCCTTCAGAAAAGTGCGTTTTCGGAAGTTCCTCAAAATAAGCACTTACAGAGGCAATGACGTCTTCGTTGTCCGTAAATCTCTGTCCACCGAGCCATTTTTTCAAGTTTGGAAATAAGAAAAAGTCACTGGGGGCTAAATCTGGTGAATACGGTGGGTGTTCGACCAATTCGAATTTTAGTTCTTCAATTTTAGACATTGAAACGAAGCATGTGTGAACTCGGGCGTTGTCGTGATGAAGGAGAATTTTTTTTCTCGCCAAATGTGGTCGTTTTTTTTTATTTCTTCTTTCAGCTGCTCTAATAATGATGCATAATACTCACCAGTAATTGTTTTACCCTTTTCCAAGTAGTCAATAAGTATAATTCCACGTGCATCCCAAAAAACTGTAGCCATAACCTTACCAGCTGACTTTACGGTCTTTGCCTTCTTTGGAGCTGGTTCGCCTGTGGAAATCCACTGTTTGGATTGTTCCTTTGTCTCAGGAGTGTAGTGGTGTATCCATGTTTCATCCACAGTCACAAATCGACGAAAAAATTCGGCGACCACTCTATTGCGTTTATTCTCAGCTGAGAGCAAACGCGGCACCCATCTTGCTGATAGCTTTTTCATGCCTAGTTTTTCATGTAGAATTGAAACAACTGCACCTATAGATATCCTTGTGGCCTCAGCTAACTCACGCACTTTTAATCTTCTATCCTTCAACACCATATCGTGGATTTTATTGATGATTTCGGGAGTAGTTGCTTCTACGGGCCTTCCTGAACGTGGTTCGTCACTTATTGATGCACGACCACGCTTAAATTCATTTACCCAGTTATAAACCGTTGCTAAGGCAGGGGCAGATGTGCCATGAACTGAGTCCAATTCATTTTTTATCTCATATGGAGTTAAACCCTTTAAATGAAAATGTTTAATTACCGCTCTGAACTCGTTTTTTTCCATTTTTCTTAACAAGCAAATTTTTTTTTTTATTGGTTATAAAAACACGTAAACTCAAAAGATGTGGACTGTGACTGCACCATATATCTAGTCGGGAGTGGTGCTGACTGAAAACAGATGATTTGGAGCGATTCGCGCGCCATCTGTTGGTCATTCTAAAGACTTATTGAACTACCCTCGTAAATAAATAAAACATTTTTTAAACCTATGCAAAAGCATAACATAGATTTTGAAAAAATATTTAAATTGTACAAAAACTTAAATAGTATTTGAACTCAAGTTACATTTCTTTCAATTGTGAAAGATAAATTTTGCAACTGTACAATTGTTTATTACATTTTATTTATCAATAAATATATACTACTTTTACAAATACAATTTTTTCGTATTTTTGTAACTTTGTTCCAGTTTATGAACAACGGATTTATTCATTTATTACAAAAAATCATAGAAATGAATAAACAGTATAAAACAGAAACAAATCGATGATTCTTAATTTTCTTTTTATTTCAAACTTTATCAAAAAATAAAAAAAAAAGACCTTTAAATGGCCAAAAAATACTAAAGAAATCGATTAATTATTTTCTAATTAAAAAACGTTATAAAACAAAGATAATCGATAAATCTTAAATATCCTTCTTGATTTCAAATCTTCATCAAAAAACGTAAAAAATGAACTTTGGTTGGTTAAATTGCTATATACGTTTCTAAATTATACCTCAAGAAATTATTTAAATATTTAAATTAACTGTAATCAGATGTTAATACGTAGATTCACTGAATTCCTAATTATCTAAAAAATTTTTAACGATTATCCATCATAGATTTCCAAGTTATTTTATTTCCAAGACTTTTTCATGTGTAACGAAAGAAGAGAAAGAGCCTACCCAAAATTTGCGATTGTAAAATATAAGTAATTTTATGCTCTTTTTAATACATTTACACTAAATTAATCATAATATTTCTAATATATCAAAAAACCCGAAAAACTAAAACTCAAAAATCGAAAAATCAAATAATCATTATAAAACAAAAACAAGTAGATGAATCTTTAAATTTCTTTTGAATTTCGAATCTTCATTAAAAAAAGAAAATAATGAGCCCTATTTGGTAAAAATTATAAAAGTCGTTGTGTATATTAAATATATATTTCTTATTTCTGAATTTTGTGACATTAACTTGAAATAACTTACTTCTGTTCGTTAAAAATCTCATGACCGATAATAGTACTAATATGCAAATAGTGCAACAGAAATATAAAATCCAATATCATCGACTAATATAGATATATTAAATAAATTTAGTTTAACAAATAAAACTGAATTAAATCAATTTGTTTAATTATTAAATAACTTATTTGTCAAAAACAAAAATTTTCAAATATTGCAATTAAATGTTTATACTGTTACGTACATAGTACAAAAATATAAATTTTATAACTTTAGCGTTATTATACAGAAATAAAATAGCTTTTCGAAGTGCAAAAATTTGACATGCGATATACGTCGGAAAGTAAATACCATCGCGATCAGTTCGGTGGTTTCGGCTGAATTTCAACTCAACAGACTGACAATAGCAGAGCCGTGCACGCTGAGTCAGGCCTTTAATATGACAAGCAAAATTTTCGATAAATTTGTTTTGGCATTAAAGCGCAAATGAATCACGTCAGATGGAAAATCTCTCGGTTCAAATTATACGCAATGACAAATTTAAAAAATATTTTTTTGTTGCATGCTCAACCGCCACGCGCATCACACGCCCGCCAACACTGTATGGATGTCACTTTCCGTGCTTTAATAACCTCGTTCCGGTTGCGGTCAGATTCATTAAAAATACTCGCATTTGCTTGCGGTGCCGACCATGACACGTAGGAAGGAAACCGCAGAGAATTTATGCGCCGCGGGTAACATTTCGCGTGTATAGGTCGCCGAATCCGCATCCGTCGTAACCCCTTTAACTCACCCAAATCCCAAGTAAGTTCAGCCGTAATGCATGGTGTAATTTACGTTAAGGTAAGCCGAACAGTATGTTACACTGTTTACAACTTAAATGGGCTAAATGCGTCACCTGACATTTTATTTACCAAAGAACTATTATAGCTTTGCGTATATTGTACATTCGTTGGAAAAAACATATGATCGAATTAATGTCAATTTTTTAAAAATACTGCAACGTCATTGGATTGAATGCTCGTTTTCGGTAAACTTATAATCGCTATCAGCGTAACATTGCGGAATAAAGTAAAGGGGTCAGGAAGAACCAGGTGCGTATGAGAATGAAGAAAATATAGCTGGATGGACTGAGGTACTCACCCGATGGGGGAGGTGGAGGGGTGTGAGAATCGGGGTCATGGAGGGGGTAAAATGGTGAATATAGAAAAGATCGTACGGAATCGCATGCATTCCTGCGTAGTTATTGACAAGTATGAAGTGAGATAAGTATAAAGAGGAGCAGAGCCGTGCATGCCGGCATGCGCAGTAGTGATTTAGTGCGTACAGGCATGCGCAGTAGTAACTTTGTGCATATAGGCATGCGTAGTAGTTAGTAGTGACTTCATGCACCCAGGCATGTGCAGTAGTGATTTCATGAACACAGGCATGTGCAGTAATGGTCACGTCCACAGAGATGTGCTCAGTTGTCAATTATTAAAAGTAACTTACGTAAAATTATAACTACGTTTTTTATGGCAAATTACTTAGAGGATATGCCTAAAATTTTCAAATCCCAAATAGAAAAAATTTGATTAGTTTAAACTAATTGAACGTATTCATGCATAATCTAATTAATCATAGTTAATTTTTAATTTAAGGTCGCGAATTTCTTTTATGTTTATGTTTAGTATCAAAATCTAAAGAACAAAAAATATTTTTTTCAGAACTTTGGGTGCACTTACATATTGACAATAACCACGTTCAATTATAGATATTTCAATTTCACGTGCTTTTCTTGATTATCGCTTTTGTCATAAATTATAAAAAAAAATGAATTTTTAATAATTTATTTGCATAAACGTCCGAAAGTATTTAAAAAAAAATAAATTATATTAAACATATTTAAAGTACTATTATATCTCGAAATTAGCTCGAAAATATTGCCAAAGTGTTAAAGCCTGATCAACATAAACAAAATAAAAAGTATACAAGCATACGCGTTTCTCCGAAGAAAGCACAAAAAGCACCTTGCTCTTTACTACCCCAGCCTTAATTTAAAGAAAAAAATACTCGCACTCACTGCACTACCATGCAGCCATAAACAAACCTCTATATCTCCCTTTCTCTGCCGCTCTCCCGGCGAACAAGGCCACGCGGCACATCCTCTTTCCCGTCCACTCAGCGCGAAATAGTCCGAAGGAGGTGAGCGCAACGACGGTTAGACGGAATAATTGAAAGCGCCAACTCGCAGGCGGAAATAAAAGCTCAAATCTTCGCACTCCAAACGCGCAGCAGCGAGAATGGTGCTGTCCCTCGCGCTCTAAAGAGACGGTATAAATCGTCGCGGGCGGTGAATAATCGTCGCCAGAACCAAGAAAGAAAGAATGAAAGCGCACGCTTATCTAAATAGTTCATTTGGCCAGTCGAGGTTGGGGCAGACTGGCCTTGAATGAAAAAAAAATTACTTAAGAAAATAGGGGGAAAGAAACGAGGCTCGTGAGAGAGAGAAACAGAAATAAAAAAAATAGAAGAGATGTAGAGCCCCGTATTTTTTACCCACAGACCAATATTGTGCATTCCTCGTTGCATACAACATGTATACACACACACATGAGAAAAACATACGTATACACGTACGAAGAGAGCGGCTCGATCATTTTGACGAGTGTTTGCTCGTTTTATTGCGGCACAACGCCGACGGAGCAAACGAAAAAAAAAGAAATAATAGAAAGAAAAAAGCCAGATAGCGACGCGCGACACGCGAACACTGTACACACATCCACACACACACCGTTCATCAATTATACCCGGGAAACGGGCGGGTCGAGGTGATTGCCCCCGCCCCACCCCCTTTTTTTTGTCTCCCCCGCTTTTTTTGTTGTCTTGTTTTTCGATTGTCCGCGAAAGAGGGAGTTTGGGGGTATGGATTGTATAATACCTTTGTTGGGGGATGGTTTGAAACATTTTTACCGTTCGCCAATTTGATCCCTTTTTGACGGACGGTGTAATAATATATAGAACAGTTGAATATATGTTATATATATTAAGGCAAAGCAAACATCGCTTATTTACAATGATGACGAGTAATTAAAATAAAAGAGAAATGTATTTTCAGATTAACATGTTCGAGAGAATGCACAAGTTGTTTTGATAAGGACCAGGACAAAGTGAACATGCGATTGTATTGCTTTCTGAATTTTCTGCAGTGATACGTGCTGATAAGTTTAATTGTTCAATTTCGTCTTATTTAGAATGAACAAAGGTGAAAAGTGTACATCCATATATTGTTCATTAATAATACTAACTTAAATATGAAAGTCATCTATTTCCCAGAGCTATTAAGAAGTTACAGTAAATGTAATTAAAACTAATATATTAACAGTGGTATGTGAAACTATGTAACAAAATTACAATTTCAAACGAGAACTTTCATTTCAAAATCAATTAATACTTGCGTGTTACTTCAAAAAGTTCAGAGGACTCTACATGAATGTTCGATATATTCACTTTGTCAAGTATCAACACTATATTTTTTATAAACGAGAATTAAATAAAAAAAAGATGAAAAAACTAAATGTCGAGTCAGAAAGGGATAAGAGTGGCGCGGACTCAGAGATAAAAAAGTAAAACACATTTTCCCACAAATTGTAGCTGAGAATTTCACGATTGTATTAAAAAGAACAAATGAGAGTTTTTTCGTAATAATGTACCGGTGCAAGCTTCGACCAATACAATATCTATCAGAGTAAAAAGCAGCAAACCCAAGAGAAAACCCAGAGAAACTTTAGTGGCGTTTAGCGAAAGCCGGTGACGAAGAAAAGCGAAAGCTGGCGAAAAGAAAATTAAGAAAAATATAACAGATATTTAACTATCAATTGTGAAAGATACGATGACACGGAGGAGGAGGTGTTACTATATTAATACATAGCGTCATACGATAATAGCGACGACTTTTAAGGGAACTCTTTAAGCGAAATCAATTTTGAATTAATCGTTCGTTAGGAAAAAATGGTGAGTGGATCAAGTAGCTAATATACTTTAAAGAAGAAAAAAACCTTTTAAACTCTCGGAGCTCGTTGACAAAGAAAGGACAAAAGACGACGGGGAAAGGGCGGGATGAAACGAGAACGAATGAATAGACACTGTGCGTGTAACGGGCTCACGTACGTACGCGTGCATTTTTTTTCCATTTTTGCGTCATCGTCGGCCCTTTTTCCCCCGCGGGTGATTTTTCGTCGATTCCTTCGTACACCGTATATATACATAGCGAAAATGAAAAAAAAAGAAACGAGGAAAGCGAAAAAATATTACGCTGACCTTCCGACGAGAGAGAATGTTATAGAGAAAAAACGCTAGGAGAAGGAGCGAAGAAACGGCGTCAAGAGACTGCGACTCGGTTTTCTTTTTTTGGTCGGACTATATGCGGCATGTCGATGATACGTGTGTGCGTTCGATTGATGAAGAAGTCGATTGATATTGTATCTCGTACATTGTGTTTGTAATACGTTTCTATTATCTGTATGAAAAACAGGATATATTAGACACGTAAACCCAACTGATTGTTTTTGTAACTTTTCTTATATTGAATTGTATTGTATAATTTTGTCGAATTATTCAATATTCGTATTGTTGCTCCATTAAAGCCCCAAGTGATTTTCAAATTTTAATTAAACGAGTTTTGACGATCCACTGAATGTACTATATAACACTGAATTATAATATAATAAATATACTTTAACAGGTACCTAAAACCATTTTTGGGCTTTAATGGATTACATTATAACAAAAAAAAGAAATCTATGTTAAAATAGAGAATTGTGTTCGTTTTTATATCTAAACCTAAGGAAATTACATAATATCGTGCGTTCAATTATATTAATTATACTTCATTATGCCATTAGAATACAACAAAAAGTATAATAATGGCTTCATTTCCATCAGTTGCGTTCGATCTCATCGCATTTTAAATTGACATCCCTTCTCAACACGAGACAAAACGCACGAGGCCGCAACAATGCTTTCCGCTCACAGACAAGTCACAGACAGAGAAGCTGTAATCCGAGTCAATTGATATTTTTTCGCAGCGAAAGCGAACGATCGAGAGCGAAAGAATAATAATAAACGTTAGCTGTGAGAGCATGTACATCCGGTATATATAGCAAATCGAGGGATAATCAAACGACGTGCACCTTTGCCATTGTATTTTGAAGCGCAACTTTGATCGTGGTATATAAACCGATTACGTTATTTTTCTCTGTTTATTGTTATAAATAACAATTGTAATTGTATTCGAAACAAGCGCCAGCTTGAAAAGCAGTGCAAAACTTTAGCGGTTCGATTGTGCGATTGTGCGAGTGTGTGACTACGTACGACGATGATGAAACGGATACCCGAGTGGCGTATTATATATTAATGATAATGGTCGTGCGGCAAGCTGCGACAGACACGTTGGAATCAATAAATGGTAATAACGAAGTATATATCAAGAGGCTGAATGGCCGGTGTTATTGTCTTCTCATTCGTTCGTCTCCTTTTCCTGGAAGCGAATCATTCCGATCCTCAATATCCTTTATTTGTCGGTATTGCGCAACAAGATATTAACATCGCGAATAAATTATATTGCCGATTTCGCGGAAGAGTAGTAGTACAATTATGCCGATTCCGCTAAAATTTTGTGTATAATACTGTACGAGTTACTCAATTTCATTTGAGGTTTATTTTGTTGCGCAACCGCGCGATTCACGCTTTTTTGTTTTCATTTTAAAAGAGATTATTACTTCTGATTCACGCATTGATTTAAAGTAATAATAGGATTTTTAATTTTTAATCTGTTTTAATTATTAATTGATAATAATTCTAATTACTTGACAATGGCTTTTCGAATCGAACAGTATCTCACTCAACTATTTTATATGTGAATTAATCTATTCATCGTCCATTCTTTTTATTAAAAATAGTTTTATTATTTGACAGTTATTGTTTGCAATAAGCGCTGAGTGCATTCTTGATGTTTAAAGTTGTTCTTCATCTCATTAAGTTTAGGAAGCTGACTATCAAAATAATGAGTTTTCATTTAAGTTATGATCTTATGAAAATGAAAATTATATTAAAGATATTGAAGTTTACTTATATTCTATACTCAGAACTATTAATAAGATTCTTATAATAAGATCTCATTAGAATGTAATTCGAATCATTCACATAAAACAGGCAAGGTAAGTAAAAATTAATATAAGTGGGAAAACCACAGTGAAGATCCCAAAAAATCGAAATTTTTTTATTATGTTTTTATATTCTTAACTAGGAATGTTTTTTGCATATAGTTCAACGCTATAACTTACGTTTTTTCAAAACGGTGACTGTGTTTTAAAGACTAATAACTTTTATATTACATCTTAATAATTTTTATATTATTTTTTAGGTTTTAATAGACTGTCCAAAATTCTTTTGAAAAGTATTTAAAAAGTTCTGTAAGTTATAAAAGTTTTCATGCAGATACCTCAACCATTGAAATCGCGTTTTTCGCGGGACTACTTCTCTTTAACTGGCCTATCTCTGTCCTCGTCATTTTTTAACTTATTTACTTGAAAGTTATGAGAGCATTGTAATGATTTTATTTTCAGGTAATCATATAACTTTTTCTTTCATATTTTTTATTGTATTTTTTCTTTTGTTTTCTTCTGTTGAACAAAGTTTAAGAAACTAGAAATTATTATAGTACTTTTAGAAACTTTTGTTCAGAATTCTGCTATTTTTTAAAATAATAAATCACTATGCTTAACTGAAGATATTCTATAAGAGGTTATAAAAGGCTGTTATTTATTACAAAATCTTTAAGATATCTCAATATGAAGAGTACCATATAACAATTTGAATGCGTATAATTCATTGATTTTAAGAAAGTATATGACTCAATAATAATACTGAGAATGTTCCACGTCTTAGTGCTACTAGGGGTACCAGAAAGGTTAGTCAATTTAATTAAAATGTGCCTAGATAACAGTCGGGTCATGGTCCGATCAGATAGGAGTCTATCGCAGCCATTTGACATTCACAATGAACTAAAACAGGGAGATGCACTATTAACCCTCTTATTTAATTTAGTTTTAGAGTACGTGGCCAGGGTGGTACAAGAAACAATGAGGGAATTGTAATAAGTGGCTCCGTAATAAAAGACGTAGAAATACTAATAAAAACAGCTAAAGAAATAGGCCTACAAATAAGTGAAGAGAAACCCCAGTACATGGTCAATAGCAGAGCAGGGCCTGAGATTGCTGATACCGACTTGAAAATCTCGGGCAAAACTTTAAAAAAAGTAGACGAGTTTAAATACCTAGGCACGATAATACACTACAAAAATGAAACTCAGAAAGAAATCAAGAAGAGACTAAATTCGGGAAATGCATGCCTATATTCAGTAAATAACTTACTAAAATCACGATTACTATTGCGAAAGACTAAATTATAAATAAATCGAAAAATCATAATGCCAGTACTTCTTTACGGATGCGAAACGTGGGCGTTAACCAAACGGGAACAAAATAGATTTAGAGTGTTTGAGAATAGAGTCCTTAGAAATATATTTGGGAACAAAATAGATGAGATTACTAGCGAAAGGAGAATTTTACATAACCAAGAAACACACGAGCTATACGGGAAGCCAAACATTACCAGAGTGATTAAATCTCGAAGACTAGGGTAGGCTGGTCATGTAGCTAGGATGGGAAATGAAAGAACAGAACTTGGAGTGCTTGTAGAGAAGCCGACAGGTGCAGAACGCCCAGGTAGACCGAGACAAAGGCGGAAAGACAATATTAAAATTAATCTACGCGAAATTGGATGTTCTGAGGAGGATTGGATGCAACTTGCAAACAATAGAGAAAAATGCCGTGACTGTGAACAAGTCTATGGACTACACAGCTTCAAATAGCTAGTCCAAACAAGTAGTTATGATAATTATGGTGATGACGCAAGCACGTCTACAACCGACGTAAAGACTATGTAACAGATGTGGTCCTGTAGGCACTGTTACTGCCTATTATGACTATTAGACCTCTGTAATAATAATAATAATAATAATAAATAAATAAAATTTAATGGTGTTCTGCGTTTAAATGAGTGATTATAGTAGTTGTACGTTATCAATGGTCAATATTTTAGTAGGAGCTATAGCCAGTGGCAAAATAAAGTAAAAGAAATTGCCATTCGCTTCGATGCATCAACTAGACTACATCAGTGAATTTTCCATGAAAGGTTATAAACGCTTGACGTCTGGGTTCTGTAAGGCATATTTAAGCCTTTTTCTCTTGTGAAATGGTACGAGGGTAGTTCAATAAGTCTTTAGAATAAAGTATAAAAACAATTTTTTTTGGGTAAATTTTTTTTTATTTTTCAACATAATCTCCTTGGAGCTCTATACACTTGGTCAATCGCTTTTTAAGTTTTTTTAATCCTTCAGAAAAGTGCGTTTTCGGAAGTTCCTCAAAATAAGCACTTACAGAGGCAATGACGTCTTCGTTGTCCGTAAATCTCTGTCCACCGAGCCATTTTTTCAAGTTTGGAAATAAGAAAAAGTCACTGGGGGCTAAATCTGGTGAATACGGTGGGTGTTCGACCAATTCGAATTTTAGTTCTTCAATTTTAGACATTGAAACGAAGCATGTGTGAACTCGGGCGTTGTCGTGATGAAGGAGAATTTTTTTTCTCGCCAAATGTGGTCGTTTTTTTTTATTTCTTCTTTCAGCTGCTCTAATAATGATGCATAATACTCACCAGTAATTGTTTTACCCTTTTCCAAGTAGTCAATAAGTATAATTCCACGTGCATCCCAAAAAACTGTAGCCATAACCTTACCAGCTGACTTTACGGTCTTTGCCTTCTTTGGAGCTGGTTCGCCTGTGGAAATCCACTGTTTGGATTGTTCCTTTGTCTCAGGAGTGTAGTGGTGTATCCATGTTTCATCCACAGTCACAAATCGACGAAAAAATTCGGCGACCACTCTATTGCGTTTATTCTCAGCTGAGAGCAAACGCGGCACCCATCTTGCTGATAGCTTTTTCATGCCTAGTTTTTCATGTAGAATTGAAACAACTGCACCTATAGATATCCTTGTGGCCTCAGCTAACTCACGCACTTTTAATCTTCTATCCTTCAACACCATATCGTGGATTTTATTGATGATTTCGGGAGTAGTTGCTTCTACGGGCCTTCCTGAACGTGGTTCGTCACTTATTGATGCACGACCACGCTTAAATTCATTTACCCAGTTATAAACCGTTGCTAAGGCAGGGGCAGATGTGCCATGAACTGAGTCCAATTCATTTTTTATCTCATATGGAGTTAAACCCTTTAAATGAAAATGTTTAATTACCGCTCTGAACTCGTTTTTTTCCATTTTTCTTAACAAGCAAATTTTTTTTTTTATTGGTTATAAAAACACGTAAACTCAAAAGATGTGGACTGTGACTGCACCATATATCTAGTCGGGAGTGGTGCTGACTGAAAACAGATGATTTGGAGCGATTCGCGCGCCATCTGTTGGTCATTCTAAAGACTTATTGAACTACCCTCGTAAATAAATAAAACATTTTTTAAACCTATGCAAAAGCATAACATAGATTTTGAAAAAATATTTAAATTGTACAAAAACTTAAATAGTATTTGAACTCAAGTTACATTTCTTTCAATTGTGAAAGATAAATTTTGCAACTGTACAATTGTTTATTACATTTTATTTATCAATAAATATATACTACTTTTACAAATACAATTTTTTCGTATTTTTGTAACTTTGTTCCAGTTTATGAACAACGGATTTATTCATTTATTACAAAAAATCATAGAAATGAATAAACAGTATAAAACAGAAACAAATCGATGATTCTTAATTTTCTTTTTATTTCAAACTTTATCAAAAAATAAAAAAAAAAGACCTTTAAATGGCCAAAAAATACTAAAGAAATCGATTAATTATTTTCTAATTAAAAAACGTTATAAAACAAAGATAATCGATAAATCTTAAATATCCTTCTTGATTTCAAATCTTCATCAAAAAACGTAAAAAATGAACTTTGGTTGGTTAAATTGCTATATACGTTTCTAAATTATACCTCAAGAAATTATTTAAATATTTAAATTAACTGTAATCAGATGTTAATACGTAGATTCACTGAATTCCTAATTATCTAAAAAATTTTTAACGATTATCCATCATAGATTTCCAAGTTATTTTATTTCCAAGACTTTTTCATGTGTAACGAAAGAAGAGAAAGAGCCTACCCAAAATTTGCGATTGTAAAATATAAGTAATTTTATGCTCTTTTTAATACATTTACACTAAATTAATCATAATATTTCTAATATATCAAAAAACCCGAAAAACTAAAACTCAAAAATCGAAAAATCAAATAATCATTATAAAACAAAAACAAGTAGATGAATCTTTAAATTTCTTTTGAATTTCGAATCTTCATTAAAAAAAGAAAATAATGAGCCCTATTTGGTAAAAATTATAAAAGTCGTTGTGTATATTAAATATATATTTCTTATTTCTGAATTTTGTGACATTAACTTGAAATAACTTACTTCTGTTCGTTAAAAATCTCATGACCGATAATAGTACTAATATGCAAATAGTGCAACAGAAATATAAAATCCAATATCATCGACTAATATAGATATATTAAATAAATTTAGTTTAACAAATAAAACTGAATTAAATCAATTTGTTTAATTATTAAATAACTTATTTGTCAAAAACAAAAATTTTCAAATATTGCAATTAAATGTTTATACTGTTACGTACATAGTACAAAAATATAAATTTTATAACTTTAGCGTTATTATACAGAAATAAAATAGCTTTTCGAAGTGCAAAAATTTGACATGCGATATACGTCGGAAAGTAAATACCATCGCGATCAGTTCGGTGGTTTCGGCTGAATTTCAACTCAACAGACTGACAATAGCAGAGCCGTGCACGCTGAGTCAGGCCTTTAATATGACAAGCAAAATTTTCGATAAATTTGTTTTGGCATTAAAGCGCAAATGAATCACGTCAGATGGAAAATCTCTCGGTTCAAATTATACGCAATGACAAATTTAAAAAATATTTTTTTGTTGCATGCTCAACCGCCACGCGCATCACACGCCCGCCAACACTGTATGGATGTCACTTTCCGTGCTTTAATAACCTCGTTCCGGTTGCGGTCAGATTCATTAAAAATACTCGCATTTGCTTGCGGTGCCGACCATGACACGTAGGAAGGAAACCGCAGAGAATTTATGCGCCGCGGGTAACATTTCGCGTGTATAGGTCGCCGAATCCGCATCCGTCGTAACCCCTTTAACTCACCCAAATCCCAAGTAAGTTCAGCCGTAATGCATGGTGTAATTTACGTTAAGGTAAGCCGAACAGTATGTTACACTGTTTACAACTTAAATGGGCTAAATGCGTCACCTGACATTTTATTTACCAAAGAACTATTATAGCTTTGCGTATATTGTACATTCGTTGGAAAAAACATATGATCGAATTAATGTCAATTTTTTAAAAATACTGCAACGTCATTGGATTGAATGCTCGTTTTCGGTAAACTTATAATCGCTATCAGCGTAACATTGCGGAATAAAGTAAAGGGGTCAGGAAGAACCAGGTGCGTATGAGAATGAAGAAAATATAGCTGGATGGACTGAGGTACTCACCCGATGGGGGAGGTGGAGGGGTGTGAGAATCGGGGTCATGGAGGGGGTAAAATGGTGAATATAGAAAAGATCGTACGGAATCGCATGCATTCCTGCGTAGTTATTGACAAGTATGAAGTGAGATAAGTATAAAGAGGAGCAGAGCCGTGCATGCCGGCATGCGCAGTAGTGATTTAGTGCGTACAGGCATGCGCAGTAGTAACTTTGTGCATATAGGCATGCGTAGTAGTTAGTAGTGACTTCATGCACCCAGGCATGTGCAGTAGTGATTTCATGAACACAGGCATGTGCAGTAATGGTCACGTCCACAGAGATGTGCTCAGTTGTCAATTATTAAAAGTAACTTACGTAAAATTATAACTACGTTTTTTATGGCAAATTACTTAGAGGATATGCCTAAAATTTTCAAATCCCAAATAGAAAAAATTTGATTAGTTTAAACTAATTGAACGTATTCATGCATAATCTAATTAATCATAGTTAATTTTTAATTTAAGGTCGCGAATTTCTTTTATGTTTATGTTTAGTATCAAAATCTAAAGAACAAAAAATATTTTTTTCAGAACTTTGGGTGCACTTACATATTGACAATAACCACGTTCAATTATAGATATTTCAATTTCACGTGCTTTTCTTGATTATCGCTTTTGTCATAAATTATAAAAAAAAATGAATTTTTAATAATTTATTTGCATAAACGTCCGAAAGTATTTAAAAAAAAATAAATTATATTAAACATATTTAAAGTACTATTATATCTCGAAATTAGCTCGAAAATATTGCCAAAGTGTTAAAGCCTGATCAACATAAACAAAATAAAAAGTATACAAGCATACGCGTTTCTCCGAAGAAAGCACAAAAAGCACCTTGCTCTTTACTACCCCAGCCTTAATTTAAAGAAAAAAATACTCGCACTCACTGCACTACCATGCAGCCATAAACAAACCTCTATATCTCCCTTTCTCTGCCGCTCTCCCGGCGAACAAGGCCACGCGGCACATCCTCTTTCCCGTCCACTCAGCGCGAAATAGTCCGAAGGAGGTGAGCGCAACGACGGTTAGACGGAATAATTGAAAGCGCCAACTCGCAGGCGGAAATAAAAGCTCAAATCTTCGCACTCCAAACGCGCAGCAGCGAGAATGGTGCTGTCCCTCGCGCTCTAAAGAGACGGTATAAATCGTCGCGGGCGGTGAATAATCGTCGCCAGAACCAAGAAAGAAAGAATGAAAGCGCACGCTTATCTAAATAGTTCATTTGGCCAGTCGAGGTTGGGGCAGACTGGCCTTGAATGAAAAAAAAATTACTTAAGAAAATATATTTAAGGTGTTATTGTGCGCAAGACACGAGCGTCAGCGATGTTAAATCTGATGTAAATATTATATACTGCATGTATTAAGTAGAAATGGAGATGTTTAGTCAGGCACAAATGTATAACTACATTTTTTTACATAATGGATTTTTCCAATTACGGTCTATTGAAATAATATTTTATATTTTTTGTTCTTCCTTTATTAAGATAACTTATAAATATTATGATATGTATTTATCAAGATAGATGTATAACGTTTCAAACGTAAAAAATCTTGTTCATTCTTATTTTTAAAAAATAATCTATGTAATTCGTGGGACTACATTGCAGAAACAATCAAACATTTTCTTAATTTTTTCATTTAAAATACACTCGTACGGTAAGCCTTAACATGATTTAAGCCAAAGGTGCTGAATCATTGCAGGTGCACAGTAAAATTTTCTTCTTATTCAAATATGCGTGGAGCCATATTTCAGAAATGGCACTTTTGTTTACTATATTGGACCCGCCAATTGAACTTTTGAAAATCTGACAACGAATTCGTAATCATTAATCCCGAAAATCCTTATTTACTAACTTATTATAAAAGTCTAAAAAATTATTGAATAAAAAAGTTTAAATGTTATATATTTCTTGTATGTTACTAAAATTCTCTAATAATTAAATGATAAAATTGTGAAAATGACTTAAATGCAAACTTTTCTTACAAGAAAAGTAGTTAAAACGTGTTAATGTAAATATTTTATCAGAAACTTTTTACATGCGTGGTTTCAAACATTTATTAAGTTGCAAAATGCATTCTGTGGAATATAGTTATATTTTTACCATTCGGCACACTTAATATTTCTTATAATTATGTGATCCGTAAAATCCACCCGATCTGTTTAACCCTGTTCTCTCCTACTCGATGAAAGTAGACCGATATATTCCCCATTTTATCCATCTATGATTTTACAGAGTACACGAAACGTATGAGTTCATATGAACCCTGTAGGTATAAAGGGTTAAAGTCAATAAAAATTAATTTCAACGGTATTCACATCTAACACTATTCAAAAAGGATATCTAAGCCTCTATTTATATCCCGTACTTTGCTTCGTCTACTCGAGAATCAGAATGTTCGGATCCCAACTGAAAACCTTTTACAGCATCGCTCACTGCAAGCTCCAACTTAACCAAAATACCATCAGGCTTGCGTTCGTATACTCAGTAACAATAACAACAACTCTTCGCCGCGATACTATAGCGCATATATATAGCGCGCGCGTTCGCAAACGAAGGAGAAAGCGAAGTGTATCGCGTGACGAACGCGCAGCGCTATCGCGTAGACGCGAGCGGGAAATTGAAGAAAAGATAAATAGAGATAGGGCGGGGAGAAGAAAAGAGGAAGGCGGTACACGAGGGAAATGGAGACGAATGTCGAGGGGGGTGGAAATATTCGGTGCCTTGCATCGGCGAGAGAAAAGAATGCTGCGAGTCTCTGCTTTAATCGAGATTGTAGATCAAGAGCAATATTTATGTTCTTTCTGTTAATTCGATAAGATAACTATGGTAAATTCAATAATCATTAAGAATATACTAAAATGATCGTAGTTGTGTATAATATTATATATATTAAATATGTTATATTTACTTACCATTTATATTCATTGAAAAATGATCTGGTGCACAATTAATTTAAAACTTTTTGAGGATTAACTAAGAAAGTTTGATAATATTTTACTACTTTTTAATGATTATATAACTCAAACGGTGCAGCAGCGTTACATACATAGTCAAGTCGACAACCTTGTATAAATTGTAACCATAAACTGTTGAAAACTTCATTAACTAGATACATAAACTATGGTTATTACAGTCGCAGATGTCGCATAAACGTATAATAGATTGAATAATTAGTATTGTATTACAGTTAACTTTAAATCTTCCTATAAACGTATTGTTTCCCAAAAGTAATGTAAGTGCTTATAGTATACAGTGCTATTTTGAAGTACTACAGCGTAATGCAGTAAATCCTTGATGAATTTTAAAAATCTCCGTGCTGCACACGAATGTTCGCATAATTCAGTTCTTGCATGATTCACGACATTAAATTTTTTATTAAACTGCTGCAATCTTGCATTTCAAAACTTCAGAAAACAACTTATTCTTCTCTTAAAAGTAACTTTGTAAAGCAACTTTTTCAATAGAAATATACATTTTTACTATTTGTGAAAAATAGACACTATCAGATTCTGTTACTAAAAATAAGATAATTAGAGCTGTAAGTTCAAAATCTGTACAACTAATTTTTTCCAGTAACAGTTTCTAAGAAAATGTCGGTAATATACGAGGCGTTGAGTACCATATCAATTTCATTCGAATTAAGTTTTAAGAGAAAAAAGGACATTTAACATTTTTATTTCGTTACCCATCTTTCTCTGACCAAATAAAAATGCAAAAATTCCTAAAATATACTTGTTTTATATCGTCAACTAAATATGCTACTAACTGCCTTAGCACAATGTTTTCTTAAAAAGAGGTCCTGATTAATCGATTTATAGAATCTTGTAATGGAAATTTAAAAAATAAAATATAATGGCTAATATTTTTAGAAATGGGTACGTTCTTCAAATTCGCGTATTATCTGTAAAAGATAGCTTAAGAATAATTTTAAAAAAGATAAATCGAAAGAAAATCATGCACACTCCAAGAGTTTATATCTATCTTTTATATAGGTATCTTCAACAAAGTGCCGAGAACAATTATTTTTAATTGAATAGATTCACGTTTTATTTTCATAAAAATAGCTTAAGAATAGTTTTAAAAGACATTGATCGAATGGAAATCACGCGTACTTTAAGAATTTATGTCTGTCTTTTATATAACTTCAGTACAAACTGCCGAAAACATTTTTTTGTCCTACCTGCACCGAAAGTCTTATTTGTTATGCATATGAAGCGGGCGGAAAGTGGTTTTTTACCGCCCTAGGACCCATACCTACATACAGATAGACATTTTTTAAGAACACATTTTTTATCGTATTTTTTATTGTAACCCTTGAGGAAACTTAAAACCAATGTCATCGTTTAAAGCTCAATTTAATATATTTTTTTTTAAATTTGACCTCTTTAAGTGCGGGAAAAGATGAAGAAAATAATATGTATGGATTTATTCCATTTAAAGACATGTATAAAGTCTAACCATACTCGGTACTACCTACTTCTTTTTTTGAATTTTCACCACGCTTTTCTCAAACTTCCCCACACATGGAGGGGTCAAATATATTCTTAAAATTCATGTTTTAGTGAATTCTAAATGATGGCATTGGTTTCATACGTTCCCCTTCACGTATAAAATATTACAAATCTGTGGGCATCTTCCTTTATTAAAATCTCTGATCCGAAAATTTTCATCGTTACAAAACTTTCTCTTTGCGACAGCAATAAAGGATCATAGAGTTACGAAATATTTCTAGGTTGTTTTAGGAACTATCACCTTTATATCAATCCCAATTTCCACATTTCAGTAAATAACTCTCGACACATAAATTTCTCCAAAAATCACATATAACAGATCAAAACCATCTACATCATCAACACCACATTAAACCAAAAATTCCATTAAAAAAGAACAATGAACACCTAGCCAACCAACCTAGATGACAGAAGAGAAGAAATAATTCAGCAGAATCAAGTGTATCGGAGATAAGGACGCAGTAACGTCCGAAAGATAGCGAGGGGAGACTAAGCGTGAACGAGAGCGAACGAATTAACGGAAAAAAAATAAAAAAGGGAGACGCACGCGCGCGCATGTCCGTCCGGCACATGATAAAGGTGCGGAGAGACACGATCCTGATGTATATAATACTCCGCGTGTCCGAACGCGTGACACGCGAGCGAGCGAACGTCGTTTTTCCCGTATTAATACGTCCCTCGCCATCACGAGATGAACATTTCGTTTTCCCTTGCGCGCCCGCATTGCGAAACGAGAGGAGATTCTCTTTTTTGGCTTGCCTTCTCTGGATGTTGCGTCTGCACGCAACGCGCAATTTTTTAACTTTTCTTTGTTTTCTTTTTAGAAGCAGCTGGGTTAGATGTCTTGATTGTTAGCGATGCGAATGAGGATCGTATATATAACAATATATAATAACGTCATGTATTGTAAATAAAAAAATATGAATTAAATTAAATTATAATATGAAGTTGTATAATATGAAAAAATTGAAATATTTAAAAATAGTACATTGCGATGTTATGTTACAATTTTACATTCTGATGAGATCAATTATGATAATGAAACTCGTAAAAAGAGCAATCTATTTTCTTATTAACCCTTTATATCCGCAATTATACTAAGCAGCTAGCATAATGAATTAATTATCTAATTCCCATTATAGCCACATGGCACATTTGGATCATAAAAATACGTTAGTAAGAGGAGAGCATATTTTTTTTTATTTCTTATGTTTTTAACAATTTATTTTTTATAGACGAAATCCGATTTTTAGAAAATAATCCGGAAATAAAGGGTTAAGAGCGTTTCTACGGGCATTCGGGGTCATTAGTTTGAAATCTGAAGTCAGATTTTTGAAATTCAACGATCCACGATTTAAAATTTTGAAAAATGAACATCATAATCAAAATTAGCATCCTAAAAAACTTCTAGGTGCATACTGTGCTTTCATGTACCAGCTATAATAGCTTATTTATTGAGGACATACAATTAGTGGTTTCGGGATAGTTTCTTAATAGTTACTGGAAACATAAGAAGGTAACTGATATACAATAAACATTTTAAAAAAATTATTGTACAAGTTATGATTTGTTGAAAATTTTTCGAAATTTACCATTTTGAAGATTAATGAAAAATAGAGGAATGAATGAAGATTAAGAAGTACACAATTACTTATAAGGGGGTACAGGTAATATGGCCACCTTAAAGAACTTTCGATTCCCAGTAGATATATATCGGGTTTTGGGGCTTCAGAGACTATTGAATTGAGACATGTTGTTTGAACCTTTATCTGTAATACCTCATGAGTTTTTTTGCAAAAAAATGTACTCTCTCAATTTTAACTAAAAAAGATCTAAGTAGTTAGAAATTGACCACTTTACCCACAGTGTTGGTAAAGTGGCCATCTATGAGTTCTTATGGTAAAGTCGTATAGTAAGTGCTTCAAAAAGTCAAGACAAGCCTAGCAGAAACTTCCTTTATGTATTATTAACTACATGGTGCCGTAGCGTATGCTTTGGAGTCGATATTTTGGGATTAGTAGGCCTAGGAATTTTTAAGATACAACCGTCATTTTTATCAGCGTTGATTGCCTTGCAATACATTCATATGGCCACTTTACCAATCTATAAACATCAACGAAAATTGCAATTTTCGTATCGAAGTCCACGATAAAAACTGACACACTGCATCTTAAAGTACGTTAAATAGATTCAACTTTATGTATCGTATGATTTTTTTTCGCTCGTATCACACTGACAAAAGTGGTTTATTTACATACATGTACTGCTAAGAAATCAAAGCTTTGATGCTTTCGCGCGTAAACATGATGCTTCCGTATAATTAGTGGGTGCTAGCAGCGGGGTTACCGCGCCTCTCAACATCTATTGTCACAATACATATACTGTAGGAGCTATGGCGACCCAGAATATCGCAACAGATCTCGTGTAGATGGCCACATTACATGCATGGCCGCATTACATAAACCCACTTTATTTAAACCTTCTATTTATACATTTAAAAAGAATAATTTTAATACCTGCATTAATACTTATTTAATACAAATTTACGTTTCTTCAAAGTAGGTGGCACAATACGTATACCTATATACCACGAGGACGTAAGTGGTTGAAACTGTAAACGAAATCCAGCTCGCTGCGCGTGCGCCTTCTACTACATTCCTTCATACAGTAAATAATTAAATAAATGGAAAATCTATTTTTAGGCTTTTTTCATAATGACGGTACTAAAGCCCTGCAAATGAAACAGTTTTTCAGTAATTCCAGGAATTACAGCATATAAGTATATTGTAGGTTTATACCCAGAACAAAAAACCGAAATTTTTCATGTTCGAAATACATCATTGGAATAATATATATATAAAAATTTCATAAGAAATAGTTTATAATTAAATGAAATTTTGAAAAATTCATAAAATCCGTACGTATTTCTAGGTAAATGTTGTTATAGAAACTGTTTACAAAAATTTCAAGAGATTCACACGTAGATTTTAAAAAAGTAGTTTCGAGAAAAACACGTTTAAAATCATGACAACATTATTGTGCATAACAAAAAATTGCTTGATGCTCCTTAAGATATATGCAGTAAAGGCCTTCGAATATATGTTCTCTTACTTCATTAGTGGTCGTGTACGACATGTACAAATTACGTAAGGATCGCAGGGGGGCGGGGATGTACGAAAATCTTACGAATACTTATGTGCAGGGAGTGAGTCTAAAAAATTCTTACGTAAGGCTATTTATTTCGATATCCCTTTTATGATATTTTAAATAATGTTTTTGAAATATCAAAAAAGGAGATGAAAAAGATTTAGAATTGATTGAATTAGAATACGTTAAAGTTGATGCTGACTCTGAAGATTTTTGTAATGAAAAGAAGCGCGATAAAACTTGGAGACCCGTAATAAGTTTATTAGATGAATGGCTAACTTTATAAAAAATTTTGTTACATTTTATATTATTACAAAAACAAAATTATCCTAAATAACTTTCTTAGACTTTTTTCACATTATATATACTATGTTATTAAAACAGCATTATGCTAAAGATTCCCTAGAATTTTCTATTTCTCTTCACTCTTAACAAAATAACATAATAGTCGAATATCAGCCGCTGAGATAATGGTAAGATAACTTTAAAGTAAAAACCTAAAGTTGAAATTTAAACGTTAAACAATATAATTAAATTTATACCAAATCTTGAAATACAGATAGATTATTAAAAATGTTTCAATTTACTTACTTCTTTACGACTTAATTATTAATGGTTTATTAATTTATTTATTAATTATTAATAATAAACCATTTATTTACCCCCTCCCCTTGAGCAAGATAATCTTACGGAATAGAAGGCGGTAGGGGTCACCAAAATCTTAGGGTTTCTTATGTGGGGTTAGGGGGGAGTTAAAAGTACGGAAAACAGCCGTTACGTGATTTGTACACGGCCCTTTGCATTGCATTTATCAATGCATCAAGAAATAATTATTATAAGGAAACTATATTTGCGAGCTGCTAAAGAGGCTTTGCCTTTATATTTATGTACCACTTAGTTTTACCATCACAAAACAATAACTTTTTTATCTAAGAATTGTACTTGTTCATTCGTCATGCAGAATCATTGTCAAAATACAGTAATATTTTCATAAAATATTTACATCGAATTGCCAGCAAAAAAAATCAAACTAGTAAACGTATCAGCCAAAACAGAATTTCCGGACGTTTGTTTACGCAGTGCAGAAGCTGGAATTAAATTATATATCGACATCCACTATATACACGACAAAATACACAAACACTGCGGCATTAATAACGAAACCATCCACGTATACGTTCCACTGGAGGATTACGTTGAACTTTCACAACCAAAAGAGCTCTCCGTCTCTCTCCCTCTTCCTCTTCCAACTATATATATATAAATTCGGCTTTGTTTTCGGCGTTTTCGGTGTACGGAGTATATATATATATATATATATATATATATATATATATATATATATATATATATATATATATACAGCGTACACCGAAAACGCCGAAAACAAAGCCGAATTTCCGATTCACAAGGCAAACCAGAAACCAAAAGCGATCAAGTGAGTATAATCATGCAGCCGCGAAACGGTCTTTATTATTTACCCGTCAGTCGATGACACCCTTATAATGCTCGCACCTAAAATATACAAACTTCACTTCGCGCGCGCGTGTGTGTGTACTTTACGCGTGTAAATAGCGGCTTAGGTGCACGATCGGAAATTAAGATTGTATTGGCTGTACAATCTACGTCGAAAGTTAGTTTTTCGATTAAGAAGTAAAATGATTAAGGAGAGGCACTACTGAAAATTGGTGTTGTAGCACTTTTTATGATTTATCTTTAGATCTACAAATCATTATATCAATCCCATACGAGAAGTTTTAGAAAATCATCTAAGAAACACGTAAAAAGAAATTCAACTGTAAATATTAAAAATATTAGAGAAGATAAGATTTCAACGTACAGTTTATCTTCATTTAAATCATTCTTTAAAAATCTATCTTCTACATGTTTCAATATTTTCAGTTAAAACACTTAGTTAAATTTTTTTAGATGATTTCAAGAAACTTCCCACATAGTTTTGGCATAATGTTCTGTAGATTTAAAGATAAAAAATAAAAATCGCTGAAACACCAATATTCAGTAGTAACCCCACAGCCTTTTAATTATGCAAAACCGTTTCTCCATTTTTCGTTCAGTAGAACTAGGGAGAATTGTGATCTGCACAATACGAACCTTGAAAACCATAAATCAAAAGTGAATATAGAGAATTTCGTTGTTTTTTTAACTTGGCGTAAAACCGTAAATTAATGCGTTGCAGACGATTTAAAAACAATTAGGGAAAGTTTATTGTCACTTAGATTACAATCCTCCTCAGTTCTATTGAACATAAAATCTAAAGTGGCGTGTTATTTAAAGCTATGACGCTTAATTTTGTGAATTAATAATACTCAAGTCATTATTGATTTATTTGTAAATAAAACTTAATGAACAAATAATGTTTTTGGTCTGTCCAAAAATGGTCTAAAAGTAAATAACCAATAGTTCGTCGGCCGACAATGGCTGCAAGGTTGCTTTTTTGCAGATAGCATAAACAATATATTTTTTCTATCGAAGTCGATTTCGATGATAAAAAATATGTTATCGAATATTTAAGCTTGAAACATGTCAATATTTATTTTCACAAAAAATTGGTCAGAATTCTTTTTTCTCTAGCTCGCAATAAAATTTTCATCCATCCCTGCGGATATTCTTTTATTTTTAATATTTGTGTTTTGTTCGGGTGCCAGGGGCTGAATCGTGCCACAAAGTATTATATAGCATACATAAACGAAACCGTATGAAAAGCTACTATATCGATTATAGATTTTTTGCGAGGGCTTAAGATCTCTCGGCAATGAACCTCTCGATATTGTGACTGTCTATTATAAGCCTCACCGCACTGCGACTGAAATCAGGTCTCCATACTTAAATTATTTTTACCATATATATTTAAATTTGCTTTTCTAGTAATAACTATTGATTTATTCTAACTTAAAAAAAATGTTGTCGTTCAAATGTTGGTACACATAAAAACGTAGTATTTTTTGTTATGATTTAATTATTATAAGATAAAGGTGTATTTCCCCAGCTTTTATAATTAACCCCTGAATTAATTGCAAAATAGTGCATTTTATTTAATAAATTGAAAATCGAACTCGAAATCGATATGTAGTCTTTTTTATGGTCACTAATAACGTATTAAAATTTTTTAAAAATTACAAAAATGCAACAATATATAGAAAATGGGCAAACATCAGCCTCAAGTATCTTACGTAGATGAACTAACAAAAATCCAAAATTGATAAAAGTTATTACTTACAATGAACGATATCGATTTAATACAAAAGCTAACTTTTGTCACAGACTGTTCATCCTGTTCAACCTGATCAAATTAAATACATATCACGCTTAGCACGAGCAGTTATAGCGGCACCACCAAGCCGATCAAGTGTAATTACACAAAAGACGCGCGCCAAGAGCCCTGCGCGATAGCTGCCGTTCAACGAGAATACATAATACGCGCGCGTTAAAATTCACGCTCGGCTCCTCGCGCTTATAAATCCATATACACCGCGTGGGTGCAAAGCACACCGAGCCGATAATTATAATACTTGCTTGCGTCGCGCAGCCGATAATTTCGAGCTGCGAGCTCAATCGCCCGGGGCACAATGAAAGCTGCGCGCGCGCGGCGAGGGGGATGAGAAAATTCTGCGCGCAACTGGCGGCGTAAAGTGAATGTGAAATTCGGTGGTAAAATGCGGACGCGTACGTCGGTGTATATAGAGTGCCGAGCGATGAGATTTCAATTAAAGTGGGGATAGTGCACGCGCAGCGCGGCGAACCTATATTTTCGCGATTAATGCGCGGATATAACGCGGCGGGAATTCGGGAGAGACGTCAGCGGCTGTCAAGTGCACATATTGTAGTTTCGTTTTTGGGAGGGTTTGTGTTTTCTTTTTTTAATCGTTGGTGATGTATAATAATGGATTGTTTTAATGATTATCTTAGGCAACTGGTTTTAATTTTTTACTAATACAGAATGAATAGAATTTTGAATTCGTTAAAACCGAGACCGTATACAAATTTTTAAAAACAACTTTGGATAAGTATTTAGAAGTGTGCATTCTTCAAGCCGCTTTAAAAGGATATTTGCAATAAATTTTTGTTCGATATTTCGTGTTTTCTCGGTTTCTATACATGCGGTGAATAATTACTTAGGCCCCATTTCGAGATCGAAAATGGTTCACCTCTATCTGATCCATACATTTAATTTGCATAAAATTTCGAGTTTATTACATAGATTTAGAATAACGAATAAAACATGTGTATACACCATACATGTATATAACAGTTGAATTAAAATACACCTGCTTCATCTCACACATTTTTTTTGTTTTTATATTTTCATAAAAAGTGCTAGCTTTTACGATTTAATTATTATATTTCTAACATGTAAAGAAAAAAAATATGCAGTTATTTATCTTTTTCTCGCGTACTTTAGTTCTGAAAAATTGGCACTTAACGTTAAAATAGTACGTGATAAAAAACAAATAAATTCTATATCCATGAGTTAGTTAAAATGCATAAACCTTCATCACTAAAAAAACAGGTACACGTGTGACCTGTCTGACTAGAGTGATAAATTATCTACTTGCGCCCGTGTAAGTATTCGGTAATATTACACCCTTAGTGTAATGCTATGGCAACACGACATTTTTTAGCTCGATTTTTGTACGAAAAATAAAAAATATTAAAAAAATAGAGACTATTACATAGATATGCCTCTTTTAACCCATTACTTCCAAAGCGACCAACCTGATGTCGATTTGTTTTTCGCCTTGAAGATGTCAGTATGTTTCTCGCCTAAAAACGTGTAAAATGGATCAAACTAATAATGATAAATGTGGTTTCTGAAAAAGAAATACTTGTTCTTTCTAATTTTAAAGTTAGATTTCGAAATTTTCTGGCTGCAATTAAACATGGCCACGCATAGTAGGCAAAAATTTACTTTCTTCCAAACACATTTTACCCACTTTGGGCGGCCATATCTAATTTTTGTTGAAAAATTCCAAAAATCTAAATTTTCCGTTTAAATTAGAACTAACACTTTTTTAGATACAAAAATATATCTTATGAGTAGTTTAAAAATATCTTAAGAACAATTTTCTGAGTGATTATCAAAGATTTGACATCAACATGCACCTACTATGGATTTGCAGAGCCATTTTTTAACAAATTAATCCAGAACTTAGAAAGGATGCCCGATGTTTATATTATTTATTACCGTAAACCTGGGTGACTTTGGAAACCGGGGTGACTTTGTGCCAAATTTAAAAATACTATCTTACGCGTTATACACTAGGCCGGACCTTAATTTTTTTTCTTCGGGAACTTTCTCCCCGGGTGAAAATCTCTTCTATAGGCTCTAAAAACCATGTGCAAAAAATAATTGGATTTTTAAAATCGATTTATCACGTGCCTCAGAGAACTTCAAGTTTCCCATTGATTTCATATGGGAAAAACGTGTTAATTTGTTTATCCTTCTAAAACCGGTCTAAATCTCGGATTTTCATTATTAAAATTATTTTTTTCTTACGTATTTTAAGCTGCTGAATCGATTGGTACCATCAGTTTTTGTCTACGTATCAGCAAAAAAAGTTATAAGCAAAAATTCTCGAAAAACTCGAAAAATAAGTGAAAAAAAGACAAAAAATTGAACTGTAACGACCATAATCATTCAATTTTGTTTTAAATTATGTATATTTTTATGTGCTTTGAGCTGCTGAATCCAGTGGTGCGCTTATTTTTTGTCCACGAAGCGATAAAAAAAGTTATAAGCAAAAACCCTCGAAAAACTCGAAAAATAAGTGAAAAAAAGACAATAAATTGAACTGTAACGACCGTAATCATTCAATTTTGTTTTAAATTATATATCTTTTTGTGTGTTTACATAGTCATTTTACTGTTCAATAATATATTTATAACTCTAAGCGAAGCGAGGACAGTATCACCCGAGGAAAAAATCGACTTTTTTCTCGGGTTACATATAGTACTTTATGCCCATCTCAACTGTGGCCACTTTTTGACTTGTGAAGCAGGACTAATGGACTTTTAAAAGACAATCGAATATCAGGGTTATTGGTAGAACGTGATGAAATAAAGAAATTTGGACTAGTTCCTAGTAAAGTCACTTTTTTCCCACATTTGCAGGGAAAAAATTACTTTTCTCCCGAATTTGCGGGAAAAAAGTGATTTGCGGGCAAAACGTGTAATTTTGATCTCGCTTTTCAGGGAAAAAAGTGTCCATTGTCGTTCTGATGGGCATAAAGTATTTTTTTTCGTTTAATAAAATATACGCACAAAATTATTATTTATCCTTTTAATTACAAATGTAAAATTAAAGTATAATACATATGTTTTGCTTGGTAAAGGAAAATGGGAATAAAAAATAGAAAAACACCAAGAATTACGTACGATTTTCTGAGATCTTTTATTCGTCAGGTTTAAACATACAAAAGGTTACGCAATGCGAAGTGTATGCGGTCCAATAACGTTAAACGCATAAATTAGTCGTTTTTTTCTTTGTTATTTTCATTACAATCGAGTAGTACCTCATATAGAGTCGTCCAATATGCGCGCAGTACAACACTTTACAATCGCAACAGAAGAAGAAACTCATCGTCATTTATGATCGTAAAGCACGGAAGAGTGAATAATGAATTAATCAATCATTAATTACAAAAGAAATAGAAAGAACGCAGTAGAGGACGCAAACGAAACTCAACTTGTATGAAAAGCCTCGAGCTTCGCACTCGAATAATCCTCTCGCAAAGAAAAAGAGAACCTCGCGGTTCTCCCCCATAATCCCATGTTCCCCTTCGCGAAATCTCACGACTATATCACGAGCTCCTCGATATTCTTAGACATTCCTCGGGGAGAGACGGAGGCCGAGCCTCTTTTTCTTTATCTCTCCCCGGAGCAGCGATGAGCTCGTTATATGTATACGCGCGAAGCCTCCCTTTTAATGCAAATGCTGCCCTACGTAATTTTTCGAAAAGACGGTGATCGATGCTTTGATAAGCATTTCGAGTCGATGCTTTGTAGACTTGAACACATACTCTTTTACTTTTGTATTGTTTTGAAGTATCTAAAAGATTGAATGTCGCACTAAAATGAAAAATGATATTTCTAAATGTGTTCGATAGAATAGTACATAAAAAGTAAGTGTTTGATATAATAGCACATAAAAAGTATAAGTGTTTGATATAATATTACATAAAAATAGTACATAAAAAATTCGGTCGTATTTTTTTTTTAATAAAGTCAATAGTTATAGATGTTGAGTTTCTTAATTTTCGATGTATACACACTCTTAATCTGTTGAAGTGAAAGTTACTTCGCTCTGATAAAGTGAGATTTCAATTTAAGAGTTTAGCGTGTAAATAATATACTTCAATATAACAGGGCCTCAGAATAATATATTCTATTATGACGTTACGCGAATTTCAAACAATAGTAAATAATAATTTACTTCAATTTTATTTAATAAAAAAGAAAAATACATAATTTTTTTAAACTACCAAAATATAAAATAAAAAATATTCAAACATCTTAATTAAAATTATAAATAATTTCGAATATACAAAAAACGGGAATCTGAAGTCGAACTGAAAATTTAGTGCCGTAATCTTATATTACAATCTATAGTCAAAACGCTTTTTAGTGGCTAATGGAAGTAAAAAAAAATAAACGTTACAAAGCATCAACTCAAACATTTCTATCTTGCTGAGGCGATTAAACCAGCTATGAGGCAGTTAACATAAAAGTTTACATATAATGCAAGGCTCGCGTGCTATTATACAAAAATTATAACAAAACAATTTTGGCCAATTTTCTCGCTATATCCCACAATCTTCGCTTTAAGCTTTCACAACGCCTACACATTACGTAAATATTTATAAATATACGCTTGACTGCGGAAATTTGTGCGATGCTCGAAAGGTAGGAAGTTAAAGTTAAAAATGAAAAGTCGTCCTTGAAGAGACGAAGTTTCATGTTTTTCTCAGTTTCTTCCAGAATTTTCATTTTGCTTTGAATGGTAAGCGCTCTTAAAGTTTCATTCGTTCCTATTGAGCATTTTTAACAATTAATACAAATTCACGTAAGAAATATTATATACTTTGTAATTTTGTAATGTCGAAAATTTGAGTTGTTGATGATTAAATTGTATGCATTTTAAGCACTGTAACTACAATTTAAGTATTATTTCTATAATTTACAATATCTATTCCTCTAAAAAATTAACTGTGTTTATTATTAAATAATAAACTTTTTATGGAAAAAGAAGTTGTTTCATTAAAAAAAAAGTAGACTAAAACTCTTACATGAATACAATACAAATAATAACCGACAATTCAATCAAGAAACAGAAACGATTTTAACTTTAAGCGCGCTTATTACCTGCCTAAAGTGTATTCTTTCCGTTACGAAAGACTTAATCGAAGACCTTACGTATAGAACATTATAAACCTGTAACTACGGAGGTATTATTTGCTTCATTGTACACTGTCGTGTCATATTTGTACATGTCTACAGCGTTTTTTCTTCACGCCCTCGGAGCTTTCGCCAGTTTGCTTTCGACCTTTAACTAAAAACTTATTTTTTCTTCTTGACACTCAATTTCAATAAAAGTATAAAACAGTAATCAACGAAAATAATTATTTTCGCTCTCGAAGAAAAAATGTAACACGTTTGATTTGAAAACTAATGCAACTTCACATTATACTTAAGTCAGAAGAAAGAAAAAGCATAATACCACTTGAATCGAGCAGTTGATTAATGTCTTGCGAATACAAAAAATCTTTAAGATAATAGTGTAACTGTCTTTATTCAAAAAATAAATAAATTATTGACAAATAAAAAGTAACACTTTTAGTTTACATCAATATACCTTTTCTTAGCAGAAATTATGAACAAATATAAGTTCTGCTACAATTAATACACAAGTTTTCGTTTATTTAAATAAAATCTATGTTATATAGTAATAACGCATCACGAATGCCATATGTGTGTATATGTGTCGGTACAAAAAACCTTTAAAACGAAAATATAATTGATTTTAATGTAAAATCATCTCGGTGTTTATATAACATTATACATTTCGATAATTGCCATTTTTTTTTGTTTTCCCTACTTCCTTTGTCGCTAGGAGAGAAAGTTGAAGTTTATTTGCTACAACAGTATAATATATTTACAATTCTGATGTGAAAAAACGCGGATGTTTTGTGGGCCCTATGTAGTTTAAAACTTCCTTAACATCGTAATTATTTCTTGCATTATGTACTTTTTTATATAATTTAATATTACTATTTATTAGTTTAATTTTAGCTATGCTCCGGATATGTACAGATTTTATTTTGAAACTGTAAAAAATTTGGGAACACGAAAGATATAAATATATTTATATTAGAGAAAATAAGAGATCAACGCAAATCAAATTAAAAAAAAAGAGGGGATGTTAGGAGCGATACGTTTTAAAAAGGCTATGGTGAAACGATTTTATTGCACAATGCAGAGTCTCGTTGATCATCCGAACTATCAAAGCGTTAATTTCTAGTCCCTCGTAAGTTAATGGATTTCAAATGTCCTCTTATTGACTCTAATTGCAAAGTTCGACTTTTCACTCACGTTCTATGAACATAACAACGCATCTTTAACCAAAAAAAACATAATGATTTCATCAGAATGAGTATAAAGACAAGATACAAATAAAAAAAAATAATTTATCCACTATTATCAGTGTATATACAAGAACTCAAACAATGGTATGTAAACTGAAAAAAAACATAGAAAACCATTCGACCATGCCTTTACGAGCTCTCCGCGTGTACGCGACGACGTTATGCGAGCCTCGCGGACAAACACATGCATACTTGAATTTCGGCAAAAAAATGAATTGCCGCGCCGCATTACAAGCACAAGCACTTCCAACAGTGCGATGGCTAACAATAGAATTGAACTAATTAATGCATTGGCTTATCGTTAAGATTCTTTTTCGCTAGATAATTTTGCTCGGCCCGTCGAATCCCAGAGGACACGCGCGTATATTATTCGCACATTGCACTTCGGAGACGAATCTTCGCTCTGCTCATTAATGCGTTAGAAAGCGCAATTTTCCATATCTAACGATACAATTAATTGATAGTATAAACGTACGTTGTTTCGTTTATAGAATGAAAATGAATTGTTATTCCTTTTTATTGGTTACACGCGTATGTAGTTCGGATACTAAAATCTATACAGCGAAGTGCTTTATACCCTGTAATAGTAAATTTAATATTTATTACTTAGAAACCCGATTATTATAAAATCATTTTACAAATAATGAACATTATATCTAGTTCATGAATGCCGATTTTCAATGTCAAAGAAGTTATTTTAAATTATGTTTACTTATATTATTTTTAATTATACTAATAAACACTAATGATCTACTTAGAATAAATATCTTAAAATATATTTGAAATAAAGTATTATTTTTTTGTCAACCTTTAGTATAAAGGATTTTTTACCATTTTAAATGTTTTTTGTCTTAATAAACTTTTGATTTTAGCATAAATTAGAAAAAATATTAGAATAGAAATTTTGTTATTTATAGTAAACTTGTATACAAAATATTTTTTTTATTTTCTTTTTCACAAATCATTGATGTAAAAGTAATTTATCATATTTATACACGGCCTAATGAATTAAAGCACCGTGTAATACATGCTTTCAATCACTTTTTGCAAGAGATCTGTTTATAAAAGCAGCGCATAAACAAACAAAAGAAAAGTCGTCTCCAAAGTAAATGTAAACGCCGAACAATGGGGGATAAGATCAACGGGCTCTCAACGCTATATTACGCACTACGAATGAACACTGGCTTTCGAATACAAAAGAAAAAGAGAGAGAAAAATGAGAGGGGGAGAGTGTACGTGTGTTCGTGTGTGGGTGTGTGTGTGTGATACTACACCGCGTATTTCTATATCGTCACTTGCATCACCGAAACTTCGGAACCTATTCGATTTCCACGATTCATCTGCATAGCTTCGAGCTTAATATCTTCATGCGAGAAAGAATTATTGTCTCGTTAAATTTTTTTATTTTATTTTTTCCCGGAGTTTCGAACTCTATCTATGGTTGATACGTGGATGCTATTCTCTCACTTTTTTCTTCTCTACGATATTACTTTTATTTCTCTTGCTATTACGCCTTAAATTTGTTTTTAATATCTTCTCGACTCTGCCTTGCGTTACACAACGATATGTGCGATTTCGGCTCGAAGGTCTTATCACAAAATAATTTACGCGTGCTGGAGTACATTGTATTTTTATCTTGTAGTTTACCTTATTTTTTGTTTATATCCTAAAAAGATTCGAATCTCTCTCGCTCGTTCTCAATCGCTCACGTACATTTTATTTTATTTTTTATTTCATTATCAACACGCCTACATAGGTGAATTAAAAAAGGCTCGTTTTTTCTCATATAAAAATATTTCGCTCTCTTCACGTCTCTCCGTTCTCTTTTTTATTTAAACTTACGAGCCGAAATCACATTCGCCGATCGATTATAATATCGAATATATATTTTATACATATTGAGAAAAATAATAAAATATCACTTAACGTTTACACTTCGCTTGACCTGCCCACAATTACTGACCTTCTTTTCAATAATATTGCCAATAAGCGTCATTTTGCTCGACATTTAATTACAAATGAAAACACTCTATTACGCATTATGATTATCGTTTATCATTTACCACTTGTCACAGTTATATTCAATACCGATTCATTATTCTATTTATCATAGAAAAGGTGTTTCTTTTGTAACTTTCTTCGCGTTACCTCCGACTCCTATATTCGTCTAGTCGAGCTTCGGCATGAAAGAGTTCTTATTTTTATATTCATTTTTTTTTTCTATTTCGATATTCAATACATACGTTACGTGTACACGAGACTGACTGATTTCTGTTTACAGGACGCGTTTGCGTCGAGATCGCAGCTTCTTTACGCCCAGAACAAGCACTCGAAAAATGTTAGGTCCTTGAACCCGGAGAGAAATAAATAAAACTAAGGCTCTCGTCACTCGAAGACTGTGAATTACAAAGCACGTGCATAAATATTAGTACGAGTGACAGTATCTTTTATTATTTCGTTGAATGGATATCACACAGTAAAAGTTTTTGTGTTGATATGAATTCATGATTTTGAAGATGTGCGAAAATGTATTTTCTATAACGTAAGATGAAAATACTTGGTGTATTTCAGTTTTGATTCTGAAAGGAGAAAAATATTGTAATTTTCCTTTATACGTTAGAAATATTTTTATCCGATAATTAAACAGTAAAAAAATATTTAACTATATCATTTAAATGATTCATTGAATTAATACTCATAAGCATTATTTTTAATGCAATAGATAAGTTTTGACACCAAAAAGTATGTTGATATCGACATGCAAAATTAACTTCGTTATTTGTCATTGCTTGATAAGCAAATACTTCTGTATCTTTCTTCTCTTATCTTAAGTGAATTACATGACTTCACTATTTGAATATTCAAGCTACAATAATCATACTTTTTGTAATATATATATATATATATATATATATATATATATATATATATATATATATATATATATATATATATATATATATATATATATAAATATTTAATATAATGTTTCTTCTAGTGCTACTTTTGAAAATATCTTAGATTTTCAGTGCAGTAAAAATTACAATATTTTTTTTCTAACACAACTCGATTATTCCTTCCAATACTACAAAGTACATTCAAATCTACCATACATCCTTTACACACAAAAACTTTCACTATATACACCAACCCGAATGACCCTAAGATTTCCGGAGTGCGCGCGCGCCTCTACTTAAAACCAGCAGCTGCTCGAGACACAAAGAACAACCATGGCATATCTACTATGACACTTAGAACTCGAACTTCATAATGTACGCAATTTTGTGATTATACTCTCCTTTATTTTTTTGTTCCTTTTTTGTTTTCTCAAATTTTCCACCACGCGCTTTCACAATCGGCGTATGAAAAGCCCGCCTACGCATCCACCCGCGAACGGACAGTACCGAACGCGTCGACCCTCGACGCGTTCACCTCATCCATTCCTCCTCCTCCTCTTACAACCTACGCGCACCTCGCGCGCGTCTCCCTCGTTCGTTTATTCATTTTTCTCATATCACCTTGTTTTGTTGTTTTTTTTTTTCTCAACACGGGAGCGACGACAGCGACGCGTCTCGCGGTAATATATATATATTTTTGTCGGTTATTTAGCTTTAGCTTATTATTTTTATGATTTTTGTTGTTGTTGTTGTTGTTGTTGTTGTTGGCGCCTTCTCGTTCGCTCCTCGTGTCCTCGCACGGAGGACGGCGCGTCGATCTGCGCGCTTCGCGGTATATATACTCCCTTCAAACACCCAAAAATCCAAACCTCGTATTTTTTGTGTTTTTGTGGCTTTTTTCCTTTTTTCTTGTTTTGCTTTGTTTCTTTATGTTTATGCTTGTCGTCGCGCGTCCCCGCGCGACCGGGGGGTGGGGGAGAGGAGGTCGGCTCCGGTTTACCGGGGTCACGCCGCGCTCGTGTAGAGGGTGACGCTGGCGATGTGCTGATTGGCCATCACCTCGACTATGGCGTCCCGGATGCCGTAGCAGAAGGTGCAGCCGAAGGGGTTCGTCGTGTTGGTGGAGGAGGCGCGGTTCAGGACGACGGGCCGCGGGCTCGCCTTCAGCTGCTCGCTCACGCGGTCCCACTTCGTGTAGGCAGTTATCTGGAGAGAAGGAGTAAGGTGATTATTTTTCTTTTCTTTTTAAGGTTTTTGGAGTGGTTAGGTTTGAAATGGGGTTGATAGGAGTATTCGAATTTCCCGCCTTGAATTTTACCGACAGAGAGGTAATTTGTTACTTGTAATTATAAGCATCAATAATAGACTTATGTACGAAATTTCAATGTAAAAGCCAGCGGCATTGTACAAAATTATTGAAATGAAATTCATATTGGTACAATTTTATTGCAGTAACTTTTCAGGATGTCATTGATTTTTACGGCTAAAATTTTGTATGAAAGTCCATTATTACTTGCATTATTACTAGTGCAAGTGAGTTTGGGATTAGCGTCAATCGAAGTGCTTTTATTCATTGACTTAGTCAATAATGTATGGTTCAGTCGATAATTCAGGAAACTGGCTTTCAAGCAATAAAAATCGAGAAGAAATGATTTTGTAAACCGTTCCCTGCAAAATTATATTCTGATAAAAAATAAGTTTTTTTATTTTAAATTACATTTTTTTGAATAACAAAAAAAAACATGAAAGTTTTAAATTGATTGAATGAAATTTGTATATTTTTCAAGACAGAAACCAATTTCTTCAAAAGTGTAAAAATTCTTATTTGCATAATTCATTCTAAAATATAACAGTCTAATGTTTTCTTTTTATATATATACTAGTTTTATGTATATTTTATATAAATCAAATTTATAAAATATATACTTAATTTACATAAATATTTGTTTATATTAATACATTTGTTGTTATTTTTATTATAGATTTTTCTGTGTCGCATTAAAGACGTTATTGAAACAGTTCATTATCAGCTTTTTGTCCTCTGAAGTGGACAACTGCAGTATGTAAATGAATTAACTAAATATAAAACTTACTAATATGAGTTTTTCCAAATTGTCTTCACATTCTTTTTAAATAATAAGTAATAATGATAATGATAATTTAAATTTATAACTTACAGATACTGGAGATGGAGCAACATCAATTAGGTTCCCAGAATCAGATGTATTAGTCTCCAGAGGTAAGGTAAGCGTGAATTCACACCGATGATACATATTAAAATTATAATGCCCAGGGTAGTTAGTATGCAACACGAATTTCTTCACACACTGAGTCTTTGCATCGAAAAGAATATCCTGTGAATAAAATTAACAACTTAATGTTTTGTCAAGAGCTTACATTAAAATAATTAAAATAGAAGAAACTAATGATATTTCTCTTTTATACAAATAAAAAATTCGATATTATTCACATTCAACGTACACTAAAATGCATTTTGCAAAAAGAAATATATCAATAAAATACAACAATTGTAGCTTTGAGTGTTGATGAAATATGTGACTAAATAGATATATTGGCAATAGAACTAGTACATACCAAACCCAAGGTGAAGTAATTGTAAAAGAAATCAGACCGCCTTATTTTGTCTCTTTTATGGGCATGGGGACTGTGAATTCGCATTTTATCCTCTGCCTTAAAGAAAACGCGCGACGGTGCGCCCAGAGCACTCAGAACGTCTTCGCACGTATCTCCGAACCATACCTGCACAAAGAAAACCATTGAGTAACAAATAAGATTTGTCATTTCGAAATATCACGCATTATTTTTAATTTTTTTCTCCGTTCGTATCAATATTATTTGTACGTATTTTATTTGCAAGCGTAAATCTATATTTATGCACAATCTCGCGCTTTATTGAGAAATATGTCACATGACCGAGAATGACTAATACTCTAGATTGTTAAGTACCTACTGCCACCTTTTTGTACCTTTCACTTTCAATGTCAAACTAGATAAAAAGTATAACAAGGTAGGCGGTCGTTAACACATTTACATTGATAAAAGCGTAACATTGTGTAATATTATTTGTCATTTTATTTTAGTTTAATTTTTTTCAGTGTGCATTAAATTAAGTAAATTAATTCAACAGTTTATGTTACACTAAACTTTTTACAAGCACGGCTTGATGTATAAGTGTTTGAAATCCAAAAATTAATAAATTTATCCAAGAAACTATAGGTTTTAGTGAAAAGATAATTCATGGAAATAAACCTCTTTGGTAAGGTTGTGTCTTCTGGGTTCAAGCAGCACTCGACTCGCTGAACTACCTTCGGTGAAAAGATGCATTTTGATTCCTTTGGTCCGTGTCTTATCTCGAACAACCTCAGCTTTCTCCAAGTAAAGGTTATTGTGATAGCAAACCTATAAAATTAACTAATCAGCACTCATTCATCTCATAACTAAAATTATGCACAAACAATGATAATTACCAGTGGCAATGGTGGCGGCGGAGTTTTCAGACAGTGTTCCTCACTGTTGGAGCCCCCTGCAGCCATATTTCCCATGTAAATGGCTGTTTTAGCCACAAGGGGTGAAGTTCCATTTGGAAATTGCAATGAACCCAAACCATGTGCATAGCCAGGTTGGAACTTGGAGTCAATTGGAAAATAAAATGACAAACCTCTAAAATTTAACACAAAAACCTGGAAAAAAGAATTGTTTCTATTATACTTTAGTCTATAAAGATTGATTGTTATTTTATTGATGAAAAAATAGGAAAATAATTCATAAAATAATTTTTATTGGCAGTGGATTATAAAAGATCAAATATTTAATTTTTTTAAATATTAAATTTACCTGCTTATCGCTATCATATACACCTGGATGAGTTGCTCCAAAAGAGTGCTCAATCTGCTCGATAGATGGCAAGACTTCTGGAGAATTAAAGGGCAAGCCGCAGTACTTGAGTTTTACTAGTTTCATATTGTATATTTCAATGATCTTGAGCCTCTGCACAACTGGATCAAATATGAGCCGCACCCCATCATGAGGCAAATTAATTACTAAGTCTACCTCTAATGGATTCTGTAAAAAATAAAAATATGTAAATATAAATTTTTGTAAGCAACTAAAAAGCTTCTAGTCCTCACTTATTATTCTATATATTTCATTATTTGTAATAAAAACTAGATATAGTTTAAAAATACATGTTAAATTATATCATTCATAATAAAATTAAAATCTATCGCATTTGTGTTCAAAACACAAGAGTTTGACATTAAAAAATATTTCATTTCATTGTTTTAAAATTAAAGCATACAATTTTATGTTATAAAAAAGGTAAATTTAACAGATTCTAAATTTTAAAACAATTTAAAGAAAGTAAGGTTTAGTTATTTTAAGTAAACAAATATTTAAACTTACCGTATCACTATAAAGAACTTGTACTCCCCTGATAATGCCCACTTGTGACTGTATTATTGATACAGACTGGGAAAAATGCATACCTGCAACAAAAATTAAATTGTTAATAATCTAAATACTAGAACTATTGATTATGTATAAAAATTACAGTATCTCGGAATTCTCATTTATTCTTATCTATTTATCACGTAAAAGGACAGGGTCAAATAACAACTAGGTAAAGGCCTGGGAATATTGATAAAAGTGAAGACCAATTCATAAACTGCTATCTAAATGTAATTTAGATGATTAATGACCACATGTCATAGTTCACAAATTAACTTGATTTGAAATTGCTTGCTTTGCAACAAATGTATACAACAATCTAACTTCTTTTAATACAACCAATGACTTTTTTTAACTAACTTTTTTAATCAGTTCAAATAACTGTATATTATGATTTTATAATATTATATTATTCGTAGTTTTTAAAGTATGAGATAGTAAATTAATCAAATTAATAAATATTTCAGTTCATTCAAACACTTATCTAAACAGCTGATGCAGAGCAGCTGATTTACCCATGCTTGTTTTATTTCAAATATTACACGAAAAAACACACTGCTAATTATTTCCATAATCAAAATAATAAACAGATAATGTTAATTTAATTTTCATTCAATATGATTATCGATTAATTTTCCATTTTTGAACAAAGGATTTGCTCTCTTACGAATTCTAATATACTGGTTTTATGTGGTATTCGCATCCCTTTCATCGGCTGTATGAAAGAAGGTCAAATAACAGTTAGGTGAAGCCACCGAAAGCACAACAAAGAGTACGAATTCTCAAAATATTATCAGTTTCGGGCAAAATACAAGCCTAAGAACCGACACTACCCGACAACTATGTTACCAACATCCACTTCGTTGACTCCATCATTGAACAATCAAAATCAAAATGCCATCCACTTTCATTTCAAATCATTAATCCCACAAAACCCAATTTGTCTCTATACATTTTCAAGACTTTTCAAGGCGAACTGCCCAGTAAAATGGGTTCATCCATGAAATGTCATAACTCGATGACCTCATAGTCCCTGGCTCAAGAGAAAACACACAAAACAGATGATTCAATTTACCACCGAATCCAATCCCCACCCATTCTTCCTCAACTCTGCTCCAAAAAATACATACCCACCTATATATACAAAACGACTACGACAGCCGAGTTGAAGAGAGGAGAGGGCACACAAAAAATTACATAATGATGAAACGGCTGCAGTAGCGGTGCTCACACACACACTTACACCCGACGTCAGCCTTTGTTTACATGCGAATTGTCAAAATAAACCTTCTCTCTCTCTCTCTATCATCCTATATACCTCTCACACCTACACATAGACACACGCCAGTGCGTATATATTCATCTCAAATCGACCAATCCCCTGCAATCGCATATACAATACACCTCGTCATCGTCACCCCCAGCCGAGATATTCAACAAACAAAATAAAAACGCAACATATATAAACGAGCGTATGATGTAAAACAAAAAAGAGTGCTCGTGGGCGCGTCTCGCGTCCGCATCTATTATCCCACTTGCCTAAAATAAATTCCCACTGCTCGCAGCCGAGGGACCTTTCGGGCACCACCTCGAGCTCCAGCATCCTACGACGCAGTCGTTCCTGCGCGCTGACTGTCCGTCTGCCTGTCTGTCCTCGAATTTCCTGATCCTCCTCCTCCTCCTTTCTCTCTCTCTCTCGCTCTCTATGTGCCTTTGTTGGGGGCTCAGTTCAGCTGCACAGCTCTCTCTCTCTCTCTCTTTTTTGCACACACACAGTGCCTGTATGTATGAATATATATATATATATTTTCTTCTAGGTCTTCTGCACTCACTCACACCCACTCACACACGCGCGCGCGCACTTTACTAAACTTCGGATTCGTATTCGCGACTGGCCATAGCCCGTGTTTTTTCGTGCGATAATCACACGCGCGTTCGCGGATTTTCTGCGCGGCCCGATGATCGAATGCGAGAGGGAACTGCGTTGTTTGTTTGGTGTCTCGCTCTCTTTGTCCCGCGACGAACGACGACTAACGCGCGCGCGCGCTCCCGAACTACTAACACCGAGGGAGAGAGAGTGAGAGAGAGAGAGACAGAGGGAGAACCTTGTTTTGTTGTGGTATCTTTTTCAGTTCTCGCTCGTTCCCCGTCTCTCTCTCCAATTGCGCGTATATCGTAGCACTTTATAGACGCACACGCGCGCACTTTGGCTGATGTATACAAAACAAACAGCGTACGAGCGAAATGGGGAAAAAACACATAGGCGCGGTGTTTTTCTTTTCTTTCGAGATTGTTGTGTATATATTGGCACTGTGGAGGGAGAGAAGACACTGCGAGAATTCTCGCGAAGCTTGACGCGCAGTTTGTAGGTTCGTTTTTTAAAAGCACACTTTTCGAATGTCGCGCCGAGGTTGAATTCAAAGCTCCCAGCTGATCGTCGATGCAGCAGCAGCAGCTCTCGATGACACTCTACGTCGTCGTCGGGAAAGAGTCGAGGTTCACGCGAGCGGCGACCTCCGTTTGATGGATATTCTCACGAATGTTGCGAGCAGGCGTATTTTACGCAGCAGAGGCTCGCGCGCGCGCGCGCGGAGGGGAATTTTATTACAAAGGTGCGCAGCTTTTGAAAAGGAAGAGTATAAGAGAGCGCCCGAGCTGATCAGCAGGCGGCCATGATGCTCTTTTCCCTGTACTGTCAACGGCAGTGCCTCTTTGTTTCTCTTGCTTTTTTCACCTCTTTCTCTCGCTTGCCCCGCTGTGTATGTGTTCTTTGTGTATATAGCTGTGTGCAATGTATGTATGTGCGATGTGCGCCTCACTCGCCTAGTCGCCTCGCGACGAGCCTCGACTATTTAACTTTCCGTCTCTGTCGCGCGCCTGCGCACTGTGCACCGAGCAACTGGGAGACTGCTTGGCCGTCTCGGAACTCGGGAGCGCATACTTAGTGTGTATCAGTGTAGGATCGTGTACGGGTGTGTGAGAGAGCGAGTCATTGTTGTGCCGGGTTTCCAATAGGGGTAGGTGGTTGATAGAAATAGACAATGTTACCTGGATGAATCGAGTAATTTGACAAATTTAAGGAGACAAGAAATTATTACACTTGTTGAACATTTTTTTTATTAAATATTCTAATTGTGAATGAATGAATTACGCCCAAAAACTTCTGAATAGTTGAATAATTTAGGGGCAATTAACTGTTAACGGGTAACCCAGCTTTTTGTGCCTTTTTATTTTCGTATGACCCTGTTATTTAGGGTAACCCGATTTTTTCGGATAGTTCATTGTTGGATAGCCCGTTTTTATAGACTGGGTGCACGTAGACTTCAGCACCCCCCGGTAGTGGATAAACAAATCATTTGGGTGAATAAAATAAATAGTTAACTGCGATTTTATACATAAAACAGATAAAATAATAACTTTTGACTTCTTATGAAACATATTCTCTATAACACGAATATCGAATACTATTTTATAAGTAGTTCATTAATTGTCGCACCGTGCAGTAGCGCCCGAGCGTAACGAGGGTGATAAGCACGGTGCATTATGGACTATTTATGTCATAGGCGTGATTATAAGTGTAGACTTAGGTCACACAGTGCTATAAATTTATTTATTATTTCCCTTTTATCATAATTTATCCTTTTCTTATATATACCATACTCCACCAAAAGATATCACATAAGATCTCATGTGAGACATCACATCTCGTCAGATCATCGGATGATCAGATCTCGTATGAGATCATGAAACGAAATCTCATGTGAGACCCTCATATTATGAGGTTTCATATGAGACCTCATATGAGACTGATTGCAACTTCACGTAAGCTCTCGTATGTGTTCATATCGCTTTTCAATACTTTTATTAACGTAAAGAATTAATCATATTGTTTATCTGCGATTAAGCTTATATCGCTATTAGAACATCTTAAGTGACATCTCGCGTGAGACATCGTATAGCTTATGAGAGATTTCGTATGCAACCGTGAGAACTCATTATGCAACATCATATACGACATCACGTTAGACCTCATATGCGACCTCACGTGATACCTCAGTGTAAGACACAGGGAATATGCAGAAGGGATAATCGCAGGGATGCGGGTCCAGAGCTTTCGTTAAATCTTTAATGATCTTATCTGCAATCACTCGTAGTTCCATTGAATAAATCCTATATCACGAGATATCGATAAAAACATTAAACCCAGCTCATATATTTGACGTTCAAAGAATCATATATGGTTGATTCCGCCGTAACTTGCCCACTTTGCATCCAGGACTCTTGACTCTTATACATTCGGAAAAAAATTCCATTTTAATGTTTACACATGTATGACATGGCTTAACCAACTATGATTGTTAAAAGCTGGAAACGTACATAAGTGCTATGTTTAAAACAAATCAATAAAGTAGGTCTCAAATATCCGTTCCGTAACATGTCCAAAACTGAAATTTCGATATAAAACTGTAATCTATGAAAAAGTAAGGTAGGTAAAGAAATTCCTCCGTGTACATAGAGTTAATAATATACATTTATGCCCATCTGAACGAAAATGGACAATTTTTTCCTGAAAAGCGAGACCAAAATTACACTTTTTACCAGCAAAAATGATTCGCAGGAAAAAAGTAACTTTTTTCCCGCAAATCACTAGAAAGTAGTCCAAATTCCTTTATTTCATCAAGTTCTACCAATAACCCTGATTTTCGATTATCTTATAACAATATTGTCTTTTAACAGTCCATTAGTCCCGCTTACCAAATCAAAGTGGCCACAGTTGAGATGGGCATAAAGTACTATATGTCACTCGAGAAAAAAGTCGATTTTTTCCTCAAGTGATACTGCGGGAACTCACCTGCGGGAAAAATATTCGACTTTTTGCCCTTGTTACATAATGTACCATTGTATTGGTTTTAAACTCAAAATTCGCTAATTATCATTAAAGGAAGGTGCATACTTTTTGTCCATCAGTTTGCGATAAAATACTGATGACAACAGTATCTACACCAAAAAGCGCAGTAGTTTGTTATAATAGATCGCAAACTATATGTTATGACTTATCAAACCGCGTATCTGAAAAAAAGATCTGAGAATTAAAAATTTCACGAGTATAAGCAGTTTTCTCACTTGGGATTTCAGCAAAAAGCAGTAGTGGTAGTTCCGTAACACTAAATTACTCTCTAGATACTGTATATTAGATGTTTTACTAAGTAAAAAGGGTTTTTCGTTACTCAATAGTAAATTACATAAAACTTATTTGCAAGAAAGTTCATATGTTAAGTCATTTTCAATCATTTTCATAAAAGACGAATAACACCACGTGATTCTACGGCTAAAAATACATAAGAAGTTATACGAAGTTAAATCTTGTAAATTCAGGGGAATCAATGCAGGCTGGGGATAAAAAGCGACAATTTGCACTCATCCGCTGTTTATATGCTTGTTTTGGGCAAGTTAAGGCGGAATCATCCATATATAGCTATATTACTATCAAACTACGCAAGTGCTGAGCTTCATTTCAAGATACCAGAATAATATTCTTAACGTTTTATGAAAATTCAAGACCCGCATCCTTCTCTCTAAATTGTTTGGAGTGGATTTTCATTCTTTATGAGAGAATTCTCACTCCAATCAATCATGAAAACACAGTCACTTATTTTGGAGTGAATATTCACTTTTAGAAAGAGTGAATGATTCGCTATTTTGTAAAAGTGACTTTTTCACTCTATTTAGAGTGAAAGAATACGCATAATGAAAAAATAATTATTCACTTTGTTTCACGTTTTAGGAATGTTTTGATGAATGGATACAGTTTATGAGGTCGCATATGAAGTGTCACTTTACGTAATTGATATCGCATATGAAGTTGTATGTGAAATGTCACGTTAGGTCGCATATTCAATCTCTCGTGAGGTATACAATCTGTCACGTGAAATGTCATGCAAAATTTTCTAGTATATATATATATATAGGGATAAGCAAAATCACAGAGGTCCGATTCAACGTACGATATGTATATATATCACGACGATATAAAAAATTTGATAATTCATCACGGTGATAATAGTATTGAATTCGTGTAAGGGATCATCCATGCGAAACCTTATGTGAGGGTCTCACATGAGATTTCGTTATGAATCTCATGTGATATTTTTTATTAGGGTGGTAGTACTGCAGTGTTTCTATCGGCTCAGAATTGCGTCAGCCCCTTTGCAACAGAATTAGAGCAGACTTACTACAGTCAAAGTGCTGAAGAGACTTGCGGGAGATATTTTGCGGAAGAATTTAGACAGACTTGCGGTAGGTATAAAAGTGTAGTTATAAGCAGTTCACATTTACGCGCGCATGCATGGCGGAATTACGAATGATGCTTGTGGCAGGTACTTTGTAGCAGATTTGCTTCGCAGACTTACGACAGCTAAAGTACAGACAAGGTACAAGTACATATAACGAAAATGGATTCCTAAAACGAGGCTCGCCTCGTAACCGACAAATTAATCATCATCATGCTCAGAAAAGCCGTCTTCCTCAGAGGGTTCAAACATTGACCTTTTATCCCTTTAACTTAGGGCATTTCTGGTCGCGTGATAGCAAATGTTTAGTTTCTGCCATCTTATTCTTTGTGTTCTAGTACGCAATGTGTTTGAACAGAATTGCGCAAGAGTCTGGCGCAATCGTCTGCTGCAATTCTACCGCAATTGTGCTGAACGCGCGATTGTATTATTATATAAAACTCTAGATTGCACTCTGATGGCTGATGCAATTCTGATACACGCGTGAATACAAAAATTAGCCCTATGGTGCACTTTAACTGTTGTAAGTCTGCCGCAATTCTGCTTCAAAGTGTCTGCTGTAATCAATCAGCTGCTGAAATTCTACAGCAATTCTGCTGCATTAACGTGTGCAAAAATGTTACCTACTGGTCTGCACTTTAGCTGCATTAAGTATGTCGTCATTCTAATACTGCAAAGTACATGATGCAATCTTCTGCCGACAGAAGTATATTAGAAGGATGTATCAGATAACGCAACGTTTCCTGTAATTTCCATAACTAGCAGAGAAATTGCAGCAGAAATTTGATAGTTTTGCTACCAGGGTAACTTTAAATGGCAATTTAACAATTGAAACCTTAAGGGATCATTCTACTTTACAAGCTCAAAAAGGCTATTTTTGTAAATTTTTTTAGAGGTACTAGTATAGATATTAATATAAGATTTGTTAGGCTTAATAAATACACTGTTAAAATTACATAAAAAATTTTTTTTTAACTATTTTAAAGACTTTTATACTCAAAAATTACAGACAAACGTAACTCCACGAAAAGTAGGTATGTGTGCGCCGTAATCGTATGCTCAAAGACGGGCCATCTGAAATAAAAAATCAAACGGTTTTAAATTCAGTATGACTCTGGCTCTATCACACTCTAGGATCTTTTAAATTTATAAAATAACAAAATGGCGGACATTTTTTGAAAAAGAAGAGAAATCGTGTTTTTTTCACCGTTTTTTGCAATAAAAAAAATAGTAAAAGTGAAAATTTTAGAAAAATCCTAGAGTGCGACCGAGCCATAAATATACAGAATATGTGGTTAACATTTAATAAGGATCGGTTCAGTAGTTTCGGAGATTTTGACTACGAGCGGTCCAGAAACGTTGTTTGAGATAAACGCGTTTAAATTTTTTTAATGAAAAATCGTAAAAAGAAATTACCTAAGCTTAATCAGCGATGTCTTCTCCATACAAAATTCCTTCTGACTGTTCGATTAGTTCATTTTCTTCCAATCTAATTGCAAAAAAAGAAATCAACTTTTTGAAATTGGCAAAGTAGAATGCTCCCTTAATACCTCGATACTTTAGAATATTCATTTAAGTTAATTATGCGTCTTCACTATACAGAATTATCTATAATTAAAATGATAAACGGAGTTATTTTATCTTCTTATATAAATAAAACATTATTTAGATTAAGTATTAATTAGATAAAAAGTTTTAAAAAATTATAAATATGTAATAAGCTGTTTTTAACCAGATAAATGTTTATCTGTTGCAGCAAAGATTATTAAAAAGTATATTTTCAAACGTTTCAGACACTTTTGCTAAGATATCTTATCGAAAATTTTAGATGATGACTCATCTTTAAAATTAAAGAAGAATATACTTACTCTACTCGAAATTCTGATGTTACCTTAAAAACTAGTGTAGACGAAGCTTTACACTCCACACACACACGCAGTCCCAACGCAGGCGCAAAACTCGCTTTTCGCCGCGAACAGCTGATACGCGAGAGAGCGAGCCACTGCTGTTTTCCCCCTCCACACCCATTATTCACGTACATGCAGTTGTGTGTATGCAGCTTCAGCTCTTGTGTGTATTATGGCGTACGTGCGTGTTATCGCTGAGAGAAAGAGAGAGAGGAAGAATCAAGAAGTGTTGTGGGTGGGAGACGAGGATGAAAGACCGCTACAGCTGACGCGCTGCTGCTATGATGATGCGATGGGTCTCTCCTTCGCTCTCTCTCTCTCTCTCTCTTTCTCTCTCTCTTTCTCTCTCTTCGGTCAGGGCCGTCAATGTCGTTGCGGGTCCTTGAATGCATTTTTTTTACAATTGTGCAGGGCTTTGCTTTGTGGTGTTTGACGTATCTTTTTTAGTAGAGTGAAGAGAGTTTAGTGGATAGTGGTTTTGAAGGTCGCGCTGTACGATTGAAGTTTATTTTCTGATTTGAACGCAGTATTGTGTGTAGGCACGAGGGAAATGAGCGAAAATGCAAAATGGATTTATTATTTTCTTAAATTTTTAAATTTGTATTTTTAGACTTGGTAGAATAACGTCTTTGAGAATATTATTTCGATTTCAGAATTGTTTAAAATTGATTCCTCATACTGTTTTTTAGATTTTTTATTTTATAATAAAGTCTAAAAATAGCACATGAAAGCCAACCAGAGAATAAGGGCACTGAACCACCTTTAATTTAAGAAATACCGATTTTTTATTTCTACTGCATTCTTCAACAAAGTATATTAAAATGAACTTCAGTTTATATTTTTGAAACCAATAAAAGTTATTTTTCTGGTAATAATAACAAATAGTTTTTTTTTCCTTGAATTAGCTGGTACACTGATAATTTTAAACGACTCTCTTAAGAAATCATATTTTCTCCTACTCACCTTAGAATCATCGTAGTAAGTTCGAATTAGAACTAAAAGTGCAATTAAAATAATGCTTTTCTTTTTCATTTCTTTATACTCGAATTTATACTATTTTTTTATACTCTCTCTATTATCAAATACTTGTTATATTGGGCAAAAATTTGTTGTAAAATGAAACTTGTTAAACTGAATACTTCCACAATACTGCAGTGAGTACAAAAAAATATGATTTTTTCAGTTGTCATTTCAATGTAAACAAATATTTTTTTTATCATTTTAACTACACAAAACGACTTTCGGTTTTGGTAATTTAAATTTCGGTTGATTTTTGTTGATTTCAATGGTAGTAAAAAATTAAAAAATTAGGAGTAGGAAAATAAACATTCTGAAAAAGAAGAACAAACCAATTATATAAACATTGTGGTTTCAGTGATACAGGACAACGATTATAACATTAAAAACATTGAATTTTAATTTTAAATTTCTTAATACGAATATTTTATTACTACTTAAAGACATCCAGTTTCTTATCCAATCGGGTATTGCCGCGCCTCTTGAAGTACATATTATATAGAATGTTGCGTTATAACAATTTTTTTAATAACCCTGGTAGAAATTAATTCCGTCCACTTTATAGTTCTATGTAGAATAATCTCGCACTGTGTATATCTATGTAGGCAAACTAGATAGTTACTATAAAGGCGTGTAACGGCCGTCCCTTCTAGTTTCCCACATTATTTTCCCCGATAAAACTAGATAAGCAAAATTATGACAATGACAACCACTTAAAGGTTATATTTTAAGAAACATACTATTATGCTATAGCATAATCTATTATGCTTATTATGTATTATTTTGATTTAAAGGTATTTTCATGTTATTGTTGACCTATTACCAATTTAAGTAAATGTAAATAACCTCTAAAGTGTAAGATTATCAAATTTTACATGTATCGAATTTTTTTATTTAAGAACTTAATAACAATATTATGTTGCACATATATATATATATATATATATATATATATATATATATATATATATTAAACAATAAAAATAGGAAAATAATCTGAATATCCAAATAACTATATGAAGTATTAGAGCATATATTTATTTTGTTTATGTAAAATTAGTTTCCTTACATTTGATTATGTTCCATCATAAATACAGGCTTGGTTTCAAAACCTGTACGGTTAATGTAAGGAAAACTATTATCAGGAAACCTATGTTCTATTTTTGTATTTCCTAATGTGATTAATTTATAATCAAACACTTTCATTTGACATATATGAACAGCTAAATCATAATAATTAGTTACTTATAAAGAAAATTATCGTCTACATGTGTTCGACTAATGTGTTTGTCTTTGAAAATGTTGCCACGGATGCTCAGTTTATGCATTATAAGCACTCACACGTGGATACAAAATTATTGTTATTTATATATTATTTTTCAAGAAACAACTAAATCAATCAATAACATTATTTTGTGTTTACTGTTTCTCATATGCAAGGAACAATATTTCTAAATTTTCATTTTTTTGGTTAGATATGTTTGAACTGTATAGATCTTATTATTATAATTGAAAACTTGCATGTTAAACTTTTTTAACATTAATTCTGTATAATAAATAATATAACCTCACAGATTTTATATGTACATATTATTATTGAGAAAATTACCCCATTAGCCAGATGTATTGCAAATTGTTAGTAATTTGACATATACGTTTTGCTATAGATTTCCTTAAGTTTGACGTAAAACTGCGTCCGTATATGCTGAAAATTTTGTATCAAGTATCGAAGTAAATTATGAGGGCAAAGTGAAGGCAAAATTACAGCAACTATTGCTCATGATGTGCAGGCGTATCATAGGCATAAATTGCCATCATCCCAGACGGAAATCGTTTTAGCACATAAAAAATAGAAAGTATTTATAACTGTTTATAAAAATTTATAAAGGTCGGAATTGAGACTATGTATAATATCTATAGACTGTTATAAATAATTATAAACAGTTATACATTTTTTTTTAACTTTTCCTTTTTACCGCAAACAAGGAAATATTACATCGTGCAAAAAAATTTATAACTATTTATAACTGTTTTGAATTATAATTTACTTCGTATAACTATTTATAATTATATCTTCTTTCAAATTCTGAGATATAAATAAAATTTTTCATGTGCCTATACTTCACGAATCGAAAAAATTGAAAAAAATTTATTACTGTTAAAAAATTTTATCGACTAATAATTGCAGTTCATATTCCATAATAACTATTATAAAAGTCTCAATTCCGACCTTTATAAACTATTATCAATAGTTTTAAATAGTTTCTATCTATTATTTTATTTCATAACTAGTTATATACAGTTATTCATACAAGAATATTTCCGTCTGGGATATTGTCATCACATTTCTCGATTTTTATGTTACACAAATTTCCATCAATATGCTGTTATCAATTTCCTCCCTTTCTATCTCGCACTGTCGCATATATGAGTAATTTTATTGAATATTATGTGAATAATATTGAAAATAAAATAATATAATATATTAATAATATCGAAAACAAGTTGAAAGCAAATTGATATACAAAACTTGTAGCAACAGTAATACATCAAATGTAAGTAAATCTGCGTCCGTATATGGCAGCAAATTTGTGGCAAGCATTTGCAGTCAATTTTACGGCAAATTGACATCAATCCTTGATATTCGTCATTTCTTGAGCGCAAGTTGGAAGCAAATTGCTAACAAACATTGCACATCAACTATTGCCGCGATTTTGCCACGGCAAGCCTGATTAATGGGGTATGTAGATCTGTGTGGATTTATTGAGTTTTGTATAGGCTAGTACTATCTAGTTTGTCTATAAAGGCCGTTATAGCGAATGTGGGTGCCACGATAAGATTTATACCAGGGAACGTATACAGATTTTTATGAATATAATTGCAATGGACTCTCGAAACTAATATTTCAAAAAATACTTTAACAATAATATGGAGCAAAACATTATTTTTCTTTGATTATCATAGGTGAGAATTTTTCATCCGTGATGTACTATGTATCTGATACCGTCAGAGTTAAACCATTTGTAATTCTTTTATCGATCTTTGAATTTTTAAATTTTCATTTAAACTACCTATATGTAAAAGAAAATATGAATTATGAAAAAAGAAAAGCAATAAATAAATTTTAACAACTTTTGACTTTATACGAAAGTATTATAACCATAGAACTCAAATTCACAAATCAAAATTCAAAATAAATTTTCAAAAAATGTGGTCTTAATTAAGTTTTTACGTTTTGAAGCTACATAATTTTATAGATTGTAGTTCAAAGGCACTATATCTTCGTTTTTTAATGCATTCCGAAATTCGAACAGCTCACAGACAAGAATATGTTATAAATTCTATCTGAATAATCATTTAAATTTTTAAATTGATTGAAATACTACTTTAACTCCTTTTCTATATAAGACAGTCATTCAGATGCAAACTATATAATAGAATTATGCTAGACACAGTAACAGACACACATATGAAAGACCATGTTTTGAAACTTGCAAAACGAAAAAAAATCAAAATAGTAGTACACTACTTATGTAGTTAAATGTAGTCACGTAAAATTGATATATATATATATATATATATATATATATATATATATATATATATATATATATATATATATATATATATATATATATATATATATATATATATATATAGATTAAGTGTGTAGTTGAAAGAAATATATAAACTGAAAAACTACAATTTAGATAACAGAGCACAGCTATAATTAATTATTTATACAAAGCATAAATATTAACATACAAAACTTTAACCTAATTGTTTTTTAAAGAATTTCCTTTATAGTGTGAATCATAGTATGAAATTGTGGTTGAACATAACTATTAAAATAAAAGTTGCAACAATACAATTTATTTAGACAACAAGTAAACGGTTCATCGCTCATTTTGGTTCGATTTCATTTAATTTTATTCGTAATTATACAAAATGCGTTTTTTATAGTAATAACAAGTGTAATTTCATCTCAGTATATATGATATATTTAATACTTACAGAAGGAATTTCTATATTGATACATCATTATACTTAGGCTTTTATTCATTATTATTTTTTTGTCAATCTGGGAGAGAAACGGTATAGTCGGTAAACGTGTAATTAGGAGAAGTAAACGAAACCCAGAATATAAATCATTTTTTGAATAATTTTAAACGGTATTAAAAGTAACCTCAGTCCACTTTCAGTTGATAACGCCGTTTAGATGGAAAAGTATTTCTTTATGTAAATTATAGAGATCGGAGAGAAGAATGTACAGACAATAGATTATGAGATAGAATAGAGAACAAACCTGATGTCGCAGATCACTCCAATTTTTATTTAACTAGAACATAAACCTGTAAGATTTTATTATCAATTATTATTTTCTCTTTTATGCGCCTCTACATTGAAAAATAATTAATTCAAAATCGCTAAAATTTCGTAGCATATTAAACATGGAAATTGGAAATCAGCCGCGAAATAAAGGCGATCAATCAACGGTCTACCTAACCTTTTTTACGTGATACGAAGTGTAAAACATAGATTATTTATGGGAAATAAAATTTTTACATGATTCCGCAACATTTTGAAAGAAACAAACCAATTTTTTTCATTTGTTACTTAGGAACAATTAAAATCTTAATTGGTAACTTTTATGCCGACCGTCGAAATATGTCCCATATTGAATTTCTTTTGTCGGTCCGTTTGAACTTGCTTTCAGAAAATGAGATTTTCAATATTTTTTAGAAAAATAAATACGCACCTAAAAAATGTTTAATTTGCATTTTTGTGTATTATTTAGTGCATAGTTTGATTTAAAAATATAAAAAGAATACATGTTTGTTCTCTATTCTTATGAAATTTAAAATGAGATAGAATAGAAAAAAGCATATTTCGAAGCATAATGTAAGATTCAATTCTTAAACAATGTATTAATACAAAATATTTATTTAGTGTATCAAAAAACAATTTTAACGTGAGGTATTATCGATAATATTTAACGTAGCAACTAATTATATAGATTTAACTATTAAAATGAAATGAAATCAATAGATAAAAAAGGAATAAACTCATATAAACAATTTTATAAACTTTAGTAAAATAAAAATTAGCAAATCCTGTCTACGTTAGTTCAAATTTTGAAACAGCAAAAATTAAATTTAGAATTTAGAATTTTTCTGTTCTTTTAAATATATTTACACTTACAGTCCATGTTATTCAGACAAAACGAAATAAAAAACAATTTTGGGGTGAAAACTTTACAGATCAGATATTTTTAAAAATGAATTATGTAAATGGCACTCTTTCAAGTATTTTAGCGTTAAGCAAGTGGAATGATGCTACTATACGATTTATCGAAAATTATAAATAAATAAACGCGATCTATTTAAGTGGCAGTGACTTAACCTGGTAAAGTAGATTTCTACTTTATGCAAAGTGTTTTCAGAATTATCTCAGAGATGGCGTTACATTTTCAAAAAAGTCACGAATTGTAATAAGGAATACAAAAGAGTAATTTTATGAACGATTTTGTCTTATTCTTCGATGTTTCTTTGCATAAAATTAATGTTACGTTAATAGGAGTAACAGGCCAACTGAAAAAAAAGGTTATGAAATATTGTGCTTTAGCCAACAGCTGCTAGACAAACCTTGGCAGTTAAATGTCTTTTCATTTTCAGAACTTTCATTTTCAAAGTGAACCGACAACGCGGATTTTACCATTTCGTGATTTAAAATAAACGATAAGAATTTTATCAATATACTGTAAATTGAACTTCCTATTGGTAAAAAGAAGTATGATTTGTATTTTTCATTACAAATGCATTAAGATTTATTGCCACCACAGAGTCTAACAACATAAATAACTTGACAGAATTTACCGGACTTACGTGGTTGCTAATGGTTCGTGAATCACTTTCCCGTTATTGACCTGGTAGATTAATTATTAAACATTCCACTCTGAAATATTTAACTGCGTAAGAAAGTTGTTTTTGGTTCAAAAATAATAATAAATTTATTTTAAAGATACATAAGTAAAGAAATTAGGAAAATTGTGATTTACATACATGTACACTCAACGGTAAATTCATTTTTTCCAAATGTGTTCTTTAATATCAACTTTTCCATAGGCGTAAGAATGTCAAGTCACCAATAAAGTCAATAAGAAGATGACATCAGATGTGATTTTGTTTCATTCTTTTATTGTATATCTTTATTATATATAAATTATTATATCTCAGTGCAAACTTACAGACAATGAGTAATGTTTTATTTTTCTCAGTGAATTTTTGATCTGACTCGCTCCTTTCACATCACTGCTTGTCGCCCGCGCCGATAGTCAAACATTAAGTTTCCACAAGAAAATGCCAAGATTGCTCCACCGGATGGACGTTTATATCCACTTTACATCACGGAGAGAAACAATGTTATAATTCTTATTAATATATGAATGAATTTTTACTATTTTCTGTTGTAATGTTTGGACATACTTGTATTTTATCAATTTTTACTATTTAATATACCCTGGTAGAAACGTTCCCCATATGTTCGCCAGATTTTACTCTATTTTATAGGGAATGGCCAATTTCTGCTTAAAAGTCTGGCCAGAAACCCCGCTACCTGTCGACGTTTTCTCGTCAGAAACCTGACCAACTTATGGTTAATGAATAAATAAATAAAAAATAACGTTTAACGAATTTTTATAAGTTAATAATGATTATTATGTCATGGATTTAATAGCTTATTGTTAATAGAATGCTAAGATATATTTGGGATAGATTCGAAATAAAAACTAAAAACTTATTTCATTAAAAGTTTTTTTAAGGTTAGAGTTTTATAATTAAATAAGACATAAAAAAATCAATTAAATAATCGAATAAAAATTTGCATGCTGTTTTAACGCAGAAGTACTATAATGGGATTTACATTTTCAATAATTTTTTAGGGTTATGTAAGCTATTTAGATTTTCTATAAATTTCTGGTCAGATGCTGGTTTATTTCTGGCGAACTATTAGAAAACGGATCTGCCCAATAGATCGTGAACCGACCATCTAATATGCTCAATTTTCTACCAGGGTAGCAATTTTGTAAAATAGTAAATAGTAATTTTAAAATTTACATTTATAAAATATTGTTTTCAATTTAATGTTTCCTTGATTGTGATTTATTCTTGATATTATATTCTTTATATTTGTACACTTTAATTTTAAATAAAATTATTTTTACGGAAAAAACCAACATCGTGAAGATTTGAACCGGTGGCCTTCAGCTCCTGGAGCGGATGCTCTACCTATAACTGCGCCATCATGATCCTTGTTTACTATACTTCGAATCATTCTTATAAGTTACACTAGGCTTTGTTTATTTGCTAGACTAAAGTGGTCGTTTTGCGACCAGCAGGCGAAAGAAAAGGTCAGCGGGAAAAAATTTACTTTATGCCCGTCTCTATATCAGCGGACATAAAGTAAATTTTTTAAAATTAGCTCTAAGAGAGTTTAGGCAACCCTAAAGATCGGATACCATCCGGATGATACCACATGTTTATGTGTGCCTAAACACTCAAGTATGCTGATTTTTTAAAATGAACCCTAAGACAGTTTAGGTCCCACTAAACATGGGGTACCATCCGGATGATACCACGTGTTTAGGTGTGTCTAAACCTTCTAGTAGGCTGATTTTGCAGACTAACAATTGTGTGTTTGCACCGTGTCGAAGAACGGCTAAATTTAGTTCCTCTCTATAGGCATAAAAGCACACGATATAAATACATGATTGACAAAAAATACGGTGTGTATTATGGGGGATAGGCCTTTTTCGTCCTTGTTTTCAATACTCGTCTTTAACTCACAATACTAACCATATTCTTGCTCGTCTTCCACTCGTATTGGAAAGCTCACACGCTAGCGATTAAAGCCTACTTCTGCCCCATGGTACACAATATACTATTTTGTGATACATGTTCAGATTTTCGCGTTTTTCGTGCCTGGAAGGCGAGACTGGAGTGACTATTTTTGACACAGCAACCACATCCTATTAGAATAGAACATCTAAATTTGACATAATTTTTGCCCGCTCCTTAGTTTTTTTGTCCGTTACGGATTTTCTTTACCCGCTCCGAACTTTCTTCGTCCGCTCCGGACTTTTTTCACCCTCTTCAGATTTTTCTCGCCCGCTCCGAATTTTTTTCGCCTACTGGTCGGAAAACGATCAGCTTTTCAGGTACGAAAAACGTGAAATTCATGCATGTGTTACAAAAACTCATTTTTTTAACATATGCTACGCGAATTCCAAAAAGGCTTGGGTTTTTATAGAGAGCAAGCGATGGAATTTGTTCATTTTGATTTCAATACTACTTGGATAAAGCAGTGGTTCAGAGTTTTCAAAAAACTCTCACTAACTCCGTTCTTTAAAAGAGTTATTATTCCGAGATTAAAAATAATTTTGCTCCGGAGAGAAATTATTGTTGTTTAAGGGAAGGTCGGAGCCGATTACACATTTCTGCATTGAATTTTACATTATTCTAATTTAATTGTTCATAAAAATTAAAAACTTTAGTTGTCCGGAGTTCTTAATTTACTAAAGAACACCGGACAACTGAGATAATAGAAAAAAATTAAAAATTGAATGAGAATACTGAAAAATACGAAATTGTCGGTAACTACGTAACTGCATGTAAGTTCCGACCTCCCCTTAATAGAGAACCATGCCGAGCATGATTCTCTTACGCCTGATAAATATCTCCCTTGTTTGGAGCAAAAGTAGTATCATCCGGATGGTACCTCAAATTTAGGTTGCTTAAACTAAAATAGGCCCTAAAACTCTTAACTTCTTGCAAAGAGAGATTGAAAAAACTCTTGAAGATGATTCTTGTAAATAGTGTAACTAGCAATGTGATGACGGGAGTGATGAATATTGCTCTATCAAAGAATAATTCTTATACAGAACGATTTTCTACTAACAAGGAGAGTCCACACCCTCCGGGTCACAAAATTTGATGAACTTTATGAGGTGTTTTTTTTGTACCTACAATGAAGCCTAGCACCCGTATTTTTTTCCAATGGGTCTTTTTTCTTCCCGAGATATGGGTCATTATATCCCAAATACGTATCATTTTAGTAAAACGAAGTACGTCTTCTTCTCAACGTAACTCTGCATGTTCTTACAGTAAATTTGGCCCTAACGCGCAAGAAAACTAGGCAAAGAGAGCTTTAATTTAAACTTTGTTGCTTATAAAAATATTAATCCGAGTAAAAGTTATTGAAAATTTAAAATGACGACTAAAGAGATGTATAAAATCATCCGCGTATTTGTAGCAATTAAGTTCCGTCCAATACTCAAACATTTCCAGTCATTATATTCGAGTATTAATAACTTTTATTGGAATTAATATTTTTACACGCAACAAAGCTTAAATTAAAGCTCTTTTCACTTAGTTATTACGTTTTAGGGCCATTTTTTACTGTAAAAACATGCAGATTTACGTTGAGAAGAAGGCGTGGTTCTTTTTACTAAAATTATACGCATTTAGGATATAATGACTTATATCTCAAGAAAAAAGTCTCATTGAAAATAACACCTAAGGTACAAAAAACACCTAAGGTACAAAAAACACCATCTAAAGTTTCATCAAATTTCGTGACCCGGAGGGTCTGGACTCTCCTTCTAAGAGTCAAGATAATCGCTCTCTATGGGAACGTTCTTGCAAAGAGTGATTGACAAAAACTCTTGAAGAGTCTAAAAGTCAATTAAGAATTCAAATTTCCCGCCTTGATTTTTAGCGACCGAGAAGTGAATAATTATTTATAATTATAACAATACTTATATTTAGACAAAACCCAAACTCACTAGCCCTTCATTGAGGTATAATGGACATATGTCTGAAATTTTAGATGTTAAAAGCAACAGTACCCTAAAAAAGTATTGGAATAAAATGTTATAAAGAACGTTGCCCACGCTACATAGGCTATAGCCCCCCTAAGTGCAATCTATAAAACCTGTATACCATCGTTTAGAATATCAAAAAACATGAATATAAAAAGAAATCAGTACCCTAAACTCAAGGGAACTTGAGATATTAAGGATGAAAGTTTTCAATCTCTAAAAGACAAAAAACAACAGAAAACCATAAAACAACCACTTGGCACACGTTTCAGCAATCGAATGAGGGCTCAAATGAAAGATTTAATCAAAATCTATAATTTTAAAATGACTCCAAATGGGGCTGCTGCATTAAAATTTCTGCCACATTTTTGTTATATTGTTATTGAGGATCATTTAACGGAATTCATACAGAAAAATTGTGTTTGCATGGTAGAGTTTGACATCCAAAATATGTAACCATATATATCTCAAGGCAAACCCCCCCCCCCGGGTAAGGGAGAAGGAGGGGTAAAAGTTGAAGTAGCGGTTTTGAGTTCAAAATCAAGGCTATTGATCTAGACAATAAGTTTAAATATGAAAGTTGCAGATATTAAAAAAACCTATAAAATGAGCCCCGAATCGTTAAGATATCTTTATTAGTTACTAAGAAAATTAAAGAAGGAAACTAAAATTTTAAAAATATTTTTAATTTTTCGATTAGTTCAGCGAAATTTTTGTAATTACACAATAGTACGTATTATATATGGGAGAATATCTGGTAAAAATTTTAGATCGATATCTGATGCTACTACGCGATTTATCGAAAACTATAAATAAATAAACGCGATTAATTTAAATTGTAGTTATGTACTTAAAACTGGTAAAGTAGATTTCTACTTTATGCAAAGTGTTTCCAGAATAATTTCAATGATGGCGTTACTCTCTACTATACATTTTTAAAAAAGTCAGAAATTCAAATAAGGAATATAAAAGAGTAATTTTAGGAACGCTTTTATCTTATTCTTAGATATATCTCTATACAAAATAAATGTTACGTTGTTAAGAATAACAGGCCAAATGAAAATAAAGTTTATAAAATACTGTGTTTTAGCCAACAGCTGCTGTGCAAACCTTGGCAATTGAGTGTCTTTTCAGAACTTTCATTTTCAAGGTGAACCGGCAACGCGGATTTTATCATTTCTTGATTTAAAATAAACGATAAGAATTTTATCAATATTCTGTAAATTGAACTTCCTTTTGGTAAAAAATATGACTTGTATTCTTCATTACAAATGCGCATAAATATTGCATACGTTAAAATTTATTACCATCGCAGAGTCTAACAACATAAATAACTTGACGAGATTTACGTAGTTGCCAATGGTTCGTGAATCACTTTCCTGCTATTGACCTAGTAGATTAATTATTTAACATTACACCACCAAATTTATTAAGTTTTTCAGTAATATACTTTCAATATACCTATTTAACCGAGGTAAGAATGTTGTATTTTTGGTTTAAAAATAATAATATATTTATTTTAAAGACACGTAGGTAAAGTAAATTAGAAAAACAATGATTTACTCAAATGTAAATCAAAATACTGTAGGTATACGACTATCAATTCTATGATTTCGAGTCATAACCATTTAAGTCCCCTTTCTTTTAAATTGACTTTTTAGGAATTTTGGTATCTATGCATGGTATATTATTGATATAATTTTCGTTTTAAAATGTCAAAAGTTACAAAAGTTTATTTATTACTATTTAAGTTTATTTATACTTTCCTTTTTTTATAATCTATGGCCTTTCTTTTGCCCTAATGGAAACTCTGCCTCTCTCTGCCTAACTCTGCTAAATTCAGCACAGGTCTGACAAACTCTGGCTAATTCATGGATTTCGAATATTTGGCAGAGTTTGGCAGAGTTTGGCAGAGTTTAACCGAGTTTGGCCGAGATTGCAGAGTTAAGCAGAGTTAGGTAAAAATAATTTTTTTTGTAACACTGTAATATCATATTTTTCTTAAATAATTCACAGAGTTTATCGGACTTATGCAAATTTAGGCAGAGTTTGGCTGAGTTTTACAGAGTTTATCAGAGTCTGACAGATTTACGCAAAGTTTGGCAGACTTACAGAGAGTTTGACAGATTTACGCAGAGTTTGACAGACTTACGCAGAATTTGACATACTTATGTAGAGCTTGACAAATTTACGCAGAGCTTGGCAGACTTACGCAGAATTTGACAGATTTTTGCAGAGTTTGATAAACTTATGCAGAGTTTAACAGACTTACGCACCTTTTCACCATGGAATTGAAAGATTTGTTTAAACATTTTTTATGTATTACTTAAATTTTCATCGTTGATAAACTTGAAATTATGCAAATAAATATATCCATCAAGTTGAAAAGGATCAATATAAAAAAATTTGCAGACTCATACAAATGTTTTTATAAAGATGCTTTATCCCCTTAAGGGGTCAAGTCTGAGTTAAATTATGTAAAAAATCATTATCCATTTTATAGACGGCAAAAATATTTTGACGCAATCTGAGTTGATGTAAATTTTTATATCTTAAATATGTATATTATATGTGATTTTGTCATGAATTAGGCCCTTCTAAGTGCACCGCATTTTCAAGGGACTATAAAACCACTTAGAGGGGTTTAAAATCGTGGCAAAATCACATATAATATAAGTACATATTTAAGATATGAAAAATGCATAAACTTAGATTGCGTCAAAATATTTTTGCCGTCTATTAAATTGATCATGATTTTTTACATAATTTAACCCACACTTGACCCCTTAATGAAACTAAGATTTACATGTTTTTAAATTTTAGCTGAACATGTAAACTTTAATAATAATTTAATTTTATTGAAAAAGTTCCAATTACTAATACTGTAACTGTATTGCATAAATTTCAAGTAAATAGATACAAAAATAATATTGAATTACAATAATAATGGAAGATTTGGATGTATCGTTTATCAGAAGTGTAATAAAAACTATATACGAACTGAGAATGGTTATCAAAATAAAAGATTAGGTAAATAAAAAGTTTATAATGGAATAATTTGCTGTTTACCCACTATAATAACTTTTTATATAATTATTTATATATGTAACTGAAGAAAATATTATTATAGTATATGTAACATGTTTTTCTATTTCCAAATACATCAATACAAATATAAAACGAAGATTAATAATACATAGAATCGAATAATAATTTAGCAACTGAAATCTGTTATTAGTCGTGCAATAGTACATTTCGATACGGGTGCGGAAGTAGATTAGTTGCCTCATATGACGTTTTTCGCTTGAGCGAAGCATAAGTGAAAAGTCACATGATGTAAATAATCTACTTACGCACTAGTTGCGAACCATATTTTATACCATTAGCGCCGAAAAATCATATTAAAGTTGTAATTTTGAGGTTAGAGTGGTATAAAAGTTTGAACGGATTTATTAAACCTGGCATAACAATTTAACTTATTAAAATTTTATAATCATCCAATATACTGCATTTTTTGTTTATATCATTTCGAAGGTCTCAAATAATAGGTTTCCAGAAATTTTTTATGCTACATAGTAAACATTTATGACTACAAATTTATGACTACAATTATTATAACAATTATCCTTTGTTAACAATGTTTAAACTGCAATATAAGTATATATATACACACATATTACATTAAGTATAATACAGTATAGCATGTATTAACAATGAAAGTTTTAATTGACCTACATAATAAATATAAATATGATATAATATATATTTAAATTATATGCAAAATAAATATTTTTTACCGGTTTTTATAAATTTCTGCTTTATATAAAACATTAAATTGTAATTTTTTATAAAGATATTTGTCATATAATATTAAGGTATATCCTACCCCCAAGCAAATACTACACCAATTCATTTTAATGAATTTCGATCCCGAAATGAAGTCCATCACCCGCAATTGGTTACAATGTGCCCTGATTCCCCAGGTGTGAGTTATTTTACGCCGAATATGCAATTTCTTAAGGGGGCAGGCCTGGGTTAAATCCAAAAAAAGACTTTTTTTCTACAAGTCCAGAAAACTTTTTATGTTTAAAAGCAATCATTCTGAAAAATTTGATGTTACTAAAGCACAATAATATCTTAAATTTTACCGTTGTAATACTTCAGAATCTTGGCCCAACATGTCACAATAAATCGCTGTTTTCAATACCATATTTATTAAAGGAACTTTGATGCTCACACGATTCAAGGTGACATGGTGAACGGAATTTCTTTTTTCGACGGTTATTCGATTCCTTTTGACATGTATTACAACAATTTTAACGAAAAAGTGATCCGCTCTTTTTGTAATGCATATCAAAAGGAGTCGAATAACCGTCAAAACAAAATATGTTGTTCATCGTGTCACCCCGAATCATGTGAAGATCAAAGTTCTTTTAATAAATATGGTATTGAAAACAGTGATTTATTGTGACGTGTTGGGTCAAGATTCTAAGGTTTTGCAAAGGTAAAATTTAAGATAATATTGTGCTTTGATAGCATAAAATTTTTTTAAATGATTGCTTTTAAACATAAAAAGTTTTCTGGAATCGTAAAATAAAGTCTTTTTTTGGGTTTAACCCAAGCCTGCCCCCTTAATGTAAAATGTAAAATGGTACATCTACTTCAGATTCAGATAACTCTACAAGTTTTACCATAAAAAATGTACCCAAAAGTAAATAAAAGTAGACATAAAAAGCTTTAATTTCAGTTTCATTTCTTAATTATCAAAATAAGTGATTAAAAAAATTCTTAAAAAGTCGAGGATTTCAATCGCGATTTTTTTCAATTTTTTATTATAAACCTAAAAAAACTTTTTTCCTTAATAACTGAAATTTGTTAACTTTCTAAAAAGTTTAAATTTAATCAAGGTAGAAACGTATTTAAAAGATATTCAGAAAGTTTCATAGGAAATGGTTGAAAGCTTGATTTTTATGCTTATATGGTATATGAATTTTGGCATATTCGTACGTTCATATATATACGTACTCTGTCATAGTCTTTAAATAATCACAGTGTTCGCTGGGTGGTTTTTTCTTATGAATCTTTCAAATCATTGCATTTTTCTACACGTTTTAGTAATTTACTGCTTGGTATTGCAATTATAATACAAAAACTGTACAGTAGTTTCAGTTTTAGTGCAAAAAACAAACCATGAAAGTTGTAAATTATACCAAGGTATTAAGAATCGGTAAAGAAAGACCTGTACTATGATAATAACATTCAGGCAAAAGCAGTTCAGCACATGAGAAAAGTCTATTGCTGAGTCAGTTTTATAAAAATTTAGAATCTTTACTTGTTATAGTCTTGTTCTAGAAATGGTATATTTACTAATTTATCGATTATCCGTAGCTACTTCAATCTCAGAAGTACTTGAAAAATAAATAAAATTGGCAATAAAATCAAGAACGCAAATTACTGCTGTATTTTGATCCCTAGAACCTTGAAACACATTTCAAGCACATTTTTAGCAAAACGTTTGTTTGTATAACTGACTTCCTCTACAACAACAAAAAACAAATTATCATCTAGTACAATGCGAAACAAACAAAAATCACATCACAATTGAATAATTCTAAAATCAATCTCCCACTCTTACAGTTACGCTATAACGACGTAACCATCGCTCCAAAAAACATTTACAACAAACAGTGTGTATATTTGTTAAATAGTACAATCTCTCTCTCGCACATACGCAAATGCACACACCCTCCACTATATACTTACGACGCAAGTGTTATAAGAGCGAAAAACGCCAGACTGCGCGCGTGTATTCGAACGCGTGCGTGACGTCAACGGCCCAAGCGCGGCTGTACACATCAACATCATCCATCAGCAGCACTGGCGTGACGTCGTCCGGGGGCCTGGCTGCCGCGCCGAGCTAATAGCTGTTTCTCGCACTTACCCGCGAGAGAGCGTAGAGAGATAGCGCGCGCGCAGGTTCCAATATAGCTGTATCTGTCGTATTATTCCTTCCTCGTTTGCATAAGAGAAAACAGATTTGCGTTGCTGCCAGAAAGCGCGCTGCACTTGCGCTTCGCGGTGTCGTCAGTCGTGTGTACAAGTATACTAATATCTAGATGAAAAAAAGGTGGGGGTACACTTGACGGAACAAACATCTGATCGAATTTGTTCAAGTTCAGATGTAATCTTCCAATGAGGTTAGCGAAAACAAGCAGTCGATTCATGTAGGTGAAGTTTTTGGAACGTTCGTGGAACTATTTTCTAAAACAAAGTATCCGACATGCCTAGAATAGGGCTGATCCTTAATAAGGTTAAAAACAGCCTAAAAGCAAGAAATGATTTTTGTAGCTCTATCTATACGTTTTATCTCACTAAATTTTGTGCGTGTGAATGAACAGCCTTAGAAACTATGTACACAATGTTTGTCATCAATCATCTTTGTAAGGAACCAAATTGAGACTCAAAAAGAAACTCGATTTTATTTTCTTATTCGAAAGCTCGGCATTTTATCTCGGTAATTCTTTTACATTCATGTAAAGATTATTTTATTAAACATATGTAAATTTTTTGATCGATTTAAGCAGAAGGAAAACTTTTTATCTAAATAACAATAAATAAAAAACATTATTTTGTGGTTAGAATAACAGATTTATACTTATTAAATCAGTTGGTCTCGTTATATCTTGTTAATTCGTGCACCATTACAACACGAATCAAAAACTGCACTTATAGTAATACTTTCACGCCAATTTATTACGAGGAAAAAATTTCGTACATATATTCACAGTTCCCACGTTAATTCGTTGACCATTACAAAACGAATCAAGAACTGCACTTATATTAACACTTTCACGCAAATTTATTTTGAGGAAAAAATATCGTTCAGATATTCACCATTCTAATACTACCGAAGCTACATTATGCATTCGACTCATCTATTTTAAAATAATATTGCCAAAGTTATATCCCGCTCATTTTTATACAATATTTTACATTATAGATCTAAATATATTCTTGATTTTTTTCTAAGCAAACAATCACGGGAGACAATATATTAGTTGGATTAACACAGTTTAAGCAGAGGTTAGAATGTACAGATTTTAGCATTTAAGCAATTGCTCAAAATACGCAATACGTGAGAACTGTGAATATCTGAACAAAATTTTTTCCTCATAATAGATTTGCATGAAAGTATTAATATAAGTGAAGTTTTTGATTTGTTTTGTAATGTAAAACGAATTAACGAGTTATAACGAGACTGATTCAATAAGTATAATTCTGTTATTTTAACCACAAAATAATGTTTCTTATTTATTGTTATTTAAATAAAAAGTTTTCCTCATAATTAAATCGATCAAAGAAATGTACACATGTTCAATAAGATAATCTTTACTTGAATGTGAAAGAATTACCGAGATAAAACGCCGACCTTTCAAATAAAAAAATAAAATCGATTTTTTTATTTTCTTTTTGAGCCTCAATTTAGTTTATTATAAAAAAATTGATGAAAAAAATGTGTACATAGTTTCTAAGGGCGTTAATTCTCTCCTACAAAAATTAGCGAGATAAAACGTATAGATAGAGCTAGAAAAATCATTCCTTACTTTCAGACAGTTTTAAACCTTATTAAGGATCAGCCCTATTTTAGGCATGTCGGATACTTTGTTTTAGACCTAACAAAATGATTCACGCAAAAATTGAAAATAGTTCCACGAACGTTCCAAATTTTACCTACATTCATTAACGGTATGTTTTTAAAGTTAATACGTGCACAGTTATTATCACATAAAGAGGTACTTTTTTCACGAAATTATAGTGTATTCAAAATAAAATAGCTCATAATCTTAAATATAAGAGCCTATTGGCACCGCTATAGGTCCTATGCTTCATTTCTAGATTACAAAAAACACATCGCAAAGCTTGATAAAAATCCGTCTCCCAAAGTTGTAGCACTCTCCTGGTAAGCTAAAGTATCTTTCTGTAACACACGCATGATTTTCGCCTTTTTCCTACCTATAAAGCGGGCCTAAACTGACCATTTTCCGACCGACAAAATAAGCGAGCAAAAATAGTATATTGTTTATCGAGGGCGGAAAGTAGGCTATTACCGCGAGAGCATTGTAGGCCTAGCCCAGGCAACCCGATCAGCCCGAGGCGAGTCGAGGAATGGGCTGCAACCAGCCCTAGGGCGGAAAAAACTCACTTTCAGCCCGCTTCATATATGCACGAAAAATCATCCTTTTAGTACAGGTAGGACAAAAATGTATCGTGTGCACCACGGGCGGAAGGCGATTAACGCTCGAGCTGGTCGCAGCCCTTGCATCGTTGGTTACCGGTTCGCGCAAAGAACCTCTTAACTCGCCGTGGCAAAGAATATCCCATCTCGGCTCGCGCGAAGAAGCTCCTAACTCGCAGCGGCGATAAAGATCCTATCTCGGCAAGTGCGAAGAAGCTTATATCTAATTTTTTATTAAAAATAACTACAACATAGATTTTTATTGACAAATATATTGCAAGGTATCCTCATATATCAGCTGTATAATATTATTATAATATTATTATATAATAATACTATACGGATAATATATGAGGAGCTCAGAGCTCGGAGCTTCTTCGCGCGAGATACGATGCTCTTCGCCGCGGCGAATTATGACGTTTTGCGCGATATATTCTTTGACAGAAACGAGATTTTGTTGATAAATTGAAATTGTTTTTTTTAAACAACAATAGTAAGTTATCACCAAGTATGGAGATATTATCGTAAGCTTCATTCTCATTATTTTGTTATATTATAAATAATTACTACAATATTTGTAGTCGATAACGTTTATTTGAAATTAAATTAAATTTGGTTTCAACAGATTTAAAAACTTTCTAGTTATAATCATCATCACTTAAATTTATTTAAAATGCTTCTTTCAAAGGGCCAATGACCGTACTACTTGTTATACTTCATGTTACTCAACATAGCTCTATTTATAAATAGTGGCATAATTGAGAGAACATTCATGATTCTTTCTTAGTTAAACCTGTTCTGGTTATATTAAATAAATAATAGTTTATGTTGAAACTAAATCAAATATTTGTGAGTGTTCTATAAAGAATGAAATAATTTTTGATACAGGAAAATATTAGGAATATTAAAATCAGCTTTTAAAAAACTGAAATCCATTTAATCAATATACTATATTTGCTGAAATTATTAAGTTTGTTTAAATAAAAATGTTTGTTTTGACGTTATGAAAACAATACAATAAATGTTTAAGATAATTATTTATAATGATTTAATAGTAAGCTATATCTGACATATTTCTACATGCGTTGCTAGATAAAAAATTACAAAATGATAATATATATCGTTCGCCTTCTGAGTATATTATTAATGTTTCAAGTGATAAGTTATAAAGCTACTTATTAGCAAACTTATATCATTGCTGTCTCTATTTTTTATTCAATATATTGTATACAACAAGCGTTTCAAATCTTAAGAAATTAATTCCAGACCTTAATTATAAATATATAAGTTACATCAAATATTTATATTTACATAGATCAAAATAAAATTTTCTTTTAGTTAAACAATGTTAAGAAAAAAACTATAAAACAAGATATTTTATTCAAAATTTGGAACTACGATTTATAGCTATAAAACAACAGATACATCGGAGTAATTGTTACAGTTTTTAAATATATTATACACTCATAATTCTAATAAAAGTATATACTTTATACATATCAGTTTTCGTCAAAATCCAGAGTCACCGAATCTTATCTCTGTAACGTAAGATTCACCTCTCCAAAAGTCGAATCGATTATTACATTATATACATCAGTGCCTTCTGGAAATTCTCCTCCCACCGCTTGTATCGATAAGGCACTTAAGATTGAAGCTCGCAGGTGACGCGTGGAAGCCAAGCACAAGCAGCAGCATCAGCAGCAGCTGAGAAAGAAGGAACCTTGACAAAGAAAGACACTCCGTGTTGAACTCGTGTGGCCTGGCACTCTTTTCCGAGCTGCGCTAGCCTGATGCAATTATCATGATGCAATGGTTTCTCGAAATTGCTATAAGTCAAAACAGACAACTTTTAAACGTTGACAAACGTTATCGTAAACGTGGTTTAAAAAATGATTTCTTTTTGTTAGGTCTAAATTTAATTTATCAAAAGTTTATGACGATTTTCGTCATTCATTGTTACATAAGAAATTAAGGAGCGTTTTTCGCCAGATATAGGGCATACAACAAAAATTCGTATGAGAGTTTATAAAAGTCCTATGATAAAACTAATGATATGTACTTAATAATAGTCCAAAACTACATAAAAAAAAATTGTTCCAAAAAAATCGTGACGTTACAAGTGTAAATATTGTCAATTTAAGAAATATTTAATTAAACTCCAATTTTTCTTTATTTCTTAACCAATTTTAATGTTTCGGGGGTTATCTTTTTCCTTAAACATTTCTCTACAAAATTAATGAAAGAAAATTTTGAAATAATATGTCTATGATTAGAGAAAGACAATTGTTTATAAAATTTTACGCGTTTGCTTATAAATAATTAGCTTTCTCTTATTACAGATATATTATTTTTAAATTTTCTTGCGTTAACTCTGTAGAGAAATGTTTAAGGAAAAAAATAAGCATTAAAATAAAAAGAAATTGGTTAAGAAATAAAAAAAATTGGGGTTAAAGTAAATATTGTTTAAATTGTCAATATTTACACTTGCGACGTCACGATTTTTTGGAACAATTTTTTTCGTGTAGTTTTGGACTACTATTAAGTACATATCATTAGTTTTATCATAGGACCTTTATAAACTCTCATACGAAAGACCCTCTTTAAATGTATAAACATCGGTCTAAATTTGTGTGGATGGATTCCGTACCAGAAGAGACCGTATGAGTGTTAATTGGTTTTTCGTCTAAAATTTTTCAATTGGTTTTTCGCGAAACAAACGTGAAACATTAATTAAATGATGAAAAATCTGGTTTTTGAAAGTAAAAAACTTTATCTTTTCGATTCTCGAGTCAAAATTTTTCAATAAAAATTAAATACAGTCTCTCAAAGTAGCCAAACTTGCTTCCTTTATTTAAACATTTTGCTGAGTTTCGGGGATTATAATAAGTATTTGATATTCAGCAAAATTTTTGAGGTTTGACCTTTTTCTATTGTCGAGAGAAAAATAATTTAGTCAAAAATTTTGATTCTCTTTATCCGACAATAACTTAAGTAAATCGACAGCATTTAGTCTATAACTTTACAAAAAGGTAGTTTTTTACTATATCATGACCTGTATGTTTTTTCAAATCATGAGATTGCTTATATCTCGAGAATGACGCGGTCATTTTTTACCATAAGGGTTATTTTTTAATTTTAATTTTTTCCTTTATAATGAAGATTCAAAATTTCAAAGAAATTGCAAGATTCATCGACTTGTTTTTATTCTATAATGATTATTTTATTATTTGATTTTTGTGTTTTAGTTTTTCGGCTTTTTGGAATGTTAAATATTTTATGATCAAGTTAGTGTAAATGCATTAAAAAGAGTATAAAATAACCTATCTTCTACAAGTGCAAATTTTGTATAGGCTCTTTTCCTTCTTTTGTTATACACGAAAATATTCATATTTAGTTTAAACGGTTATATCTCTGAAATCTGTGATGGAAAACTGTTCCAAGTATGTCAGATTGTTATGAATTCTATTAATCTATGTACCAATATCTAACTACATATAATTTAAACATTTATTTAAATATTCTGAAGTACCTGAATATATAGATTAATTATGCCGTCACCAGATAATAGAAATACTAATTCTGGTATAACTAGGATATGTGATCAAGTATCTTTGGAGTCGGATAAGGTCCTGATCAGGTTTGTGAAAAATGTACTTTAAGAGCACGAAACGTTTTAAAAACATTCTAAAAATGTTTTTTTTTAACTTTCAAACGTTTTTTAAGAAAGACAAAAAAGTTTTTAAAACGTTTTAAAAACGTGAAAAATGTCCGAAAGTTTTCTTGTGAAAAAAATATAAAACATTTATAGATTAGAGATATTAATAAGAAACAAATATAGGGCATAGCGCGTTTCTTACATATAAGAATTATACACTTAATTATTCTACACAATTTAGCATTGGTCAAATTATATATAGATATACTTGACCAATGCTATATTGTGCACAATAATTACGTGTATAATTCTTATGTGTAAGAAACGCATTACGCCAAATATAGCATTTAAAATAATGTATGAGAATAAAGAAATTCATATTAGAACAATTTATTTAGTTTGAGGAAGCTAAGTGCCAATGAATCGGCAGCAGTTTTTTGAAGGTCATTATGTCCCTTTGAGTGGTTATAATGAAAACATCTATATTTCTTGAGCTACCGCAAGGTTTATAGAGCCAATGTTATCGAATTGACGCTTTCAAGGTTTTATTATGTTCAAAATAATTGTAGTTATGATATGAGTGTGGAAATTTGTATATACAAATTATTGACCAAAGTTATAGTCTATTTATGTGAAAATTCTTCGATTTTTTAATATTTTATTATAAAATATGGCTCGAATAGACTATAACTTTGGTCAATAATTTTTATATACGAATTTCCAAACTCATATCATAACTACATGGATTTTGAACATAATAAAACCTTCAAAGCGTCAATGCAATCATGTTAACTTCCTAAACCTTGCTGTAGCCCAATAAGTATAGAGGTTTTCATTATAGTTAATCAAAGGGACCTAACGACCTTAAAGGAGTATTCTAATGTGACGGGTCGGAAAAATCTATCTTCTTTTCTTGAATTTTTCGATAGTTTTTGGTCATAGAATATCCCACAGTCGAGTTTGGCGATTCTGGCGTTACTGATTAGCCGAAAAGGTATGTTTTTTATAAGTTTCCATTTGAAAAATCTTTGAACACGTTTTTCTCAAAACGACATTTTTACACCTGGTGCAGGTAATTGCTCAAGAACGACTGAATATATAGACTTCAAAAATTAACACAATATTCAGCATACTTATGGCTATGTCCCGACCCTCAATAATGTTAAAATATTGATTCCAGCACATAATTTTGACAAATTTATGTGAAAGTAGCATTATAAATAAATAAATCGGTATTTTTCAATGATATAAAATTTTTTCTTCTACTGTCCTGAATCATACCTTTTAAGGAAAAAAAAAAGTTTGCCCAATTATATGCAATAATTTTTTAATAAAAGATTGTTGAAAATGTGCTCTTTTTTAGGCGTTCACATTAGAATACACCCTTAAAAAGAATTTTTTTTAGTTATATTTTGATAAAATGTTTATATTTACGGAAAAACTGAGGTAATATATGATCAGTGACTTATTTGTACCTTAAAATGTATTATCAATTAATTTAAAATTTAAAGGTGTATCTGTCCCCTTAATAAACTATTGGAATTTTAGTTTAAAACCATTCTATGAAAAGCTGAATGTTAAAGAATAAGTCAATGAGCCCTAGGATAATTTTTTCCCTGAAGTCAGGATGTGCCACGTTAACAACAATTTTTACAGTCATTTTTATCAGAAAATTCTATCTGTGCGTGATCGCTTTTGCTTCTATAATATATTTAAATCGAAGGTATACTCCATTTATGCGGTTTTACATTTTTCAAACACAACTCTAATTATGATATCACAAAAGAGTTTCCTCCAAACACTCCTCTTATCTTCTTCAAACCCAGTGGCCGACGCCTCAACCTAGACAAAAATCTTGTCGCCAAACTGCCACGAGTCTCGCTTACATGATAATAATTAAGCTTCTTCTTTTCTCTCTCTCTCTCTCTCTCTCTCTCTCTCTCTCTCTCTCTCTTCTCACTCTCTTATCAGATAGCAAAATACAGCATCAATGACACGAGCTGCCAATACTCGGCGCATTGCGTCACACGTTTCAGCGAGCTATCAATTTATTCGCCGCTCTCCGATGAACCCCCGCGATGTTTTGACCGCGGCTGCGGCTATTACAAAATCTAACTCTTATCAGAGTTGCTCCTTTGACCTCCGTCCCGAGACTTCGTAATACGTGAGCGATTGTAGCGGTCATAAAATTCTCCTGTATCACGGAGGTTCATTTGTTTATCTCCGTGAATTATATTTTTTGTTCTTTTGTGGCAATCTTTTGTCAAACTATATACATATTAACTGTGATTATATACTGTGAATTTGTGACACGTGAGGAGATTTTAGCTTGTGCAGTGGACAACGTTGCAAAACGTTTGCGTATGTATTATGGTATCGTGTGTATTTAACGTGAAATGAAAATAATGATACTCTTATACATTGCTTTTGTCTATATATAAGCCTAATATTTATCTATAAAAATTACGTATAATTGTATTTGATTATGAAATGTGTTTATCCATGGAATTGATAAGCCAAATAAGAATGGTTTTAAATACGATCAAAATAAGAAAATGTTTTATGATTCTCTAAAGATCGGAAATACCCATGTATTTTCTTAAAAAAATGCTAAACATCTCATATATAATAGTAATTCCTAATATAATTTAACCGAAATCATCTTTATAGTCCTGATTAAAAACCTTTATTGATTTAAATAAAGATTATATACTGTATCTAATTAACTAACTATAATGTTGCAACAATATAGAGATAATAATATAAATTTGCGAAATTGTTCCAGATTAAAATATAATGTATGTGGACAAGGGGATAACACAAGGAAAATGTCATCATCTTGCTACTCATTGAACGTATATCTTTCGTTTCCTCGAGGACTGAGAAGAATTCGGAGCACTGATGGTCGATTCGTATTTCGAAATCACCTTCGGACACGACTCGCGTGAGTCGATTGTCGAATCAGCTGTTGCACATATATATATATATAGGTATACGCATGTATCGGCATTGAGAGTCGCCGAGAATTGGCGCGAGAGCTCTATACAAGAGATTTTGCGAAAAACTCAATCAGAGGAGAATGCATATCGAGTATATATGTAAACATTAAAAGCGTGATAAATATAATGATCGAGGAGAGGGTCGCGTGATGTTTCGTGCTCTCGACGAGACGAGCCCTCTGATTTGAGAGCATCATGCATGCATTGTGCCACTCTGCACGGATGCCGCAGAGTGTTTACATGGTTTCAATATTAATTGTTTATCGTCAATAGAAATGTAGAGTATTATTATCACACGAGGGTATACGATTGGATAAATTAGGAATAAACAGATGTATTTTCTAATCGTACTGTTTTGTACGTGCTTGTTGTACATAGATAGGTACTTGAGTTTCGAGGCTGAAAACGCTGTGATACCATTTAGCATATTTTTAGAGACTATTTTTCATTTACTGTTAAACGCCAATTTTGACGTATTTGCTTGTTTATATGTGCTAAAATTTGATGAATTTTCAGTAACTCCTTCTCCTAAATATATTTACACATGTAAAATAATGAATGGATAGGTAGTATGTACCAAAATAAATTTATAGTTAGTATATACCCAAACTAAACAAGTTTAGCAAGTATGAAACGTCGAAAGAACCATTATTTCCTCTTTAAAATTTCAAATTTGCCGCCACATTCGTAACGGGATTTCCCAATCTATTCGAAATATAATAAAAGTTAAACGGATACTTTCAAAATCTCGAAAATATAATTTTACTTACATAAATATTGTCATCAAAACTCTCCTGAAAAAAAGATAATAACATCCTGATCAGCTGAGTATTTTACGTCACTTAATCAGATTCGATGGAAATAGCATTTCTATTACGAGTATAATGCGCTCTCGATAATATAATTATTTATTCAAAAATTTGTCACCGTCTATCTTTTTCTCTCGCATAAAGCTAATTCTCGCATTGCTTGAAACGTACGCTGAACGATCATTAAGCGGCAAAAGAAACACGTGCGGCGTGTAGTAGTATATCGATCACTCCCATCGCATAACTTTACGCGTGTGAACGAGGTAAGTATATACGCAAACGAGGCAATCGACGAAACAGCTGCTGCGACACCTTTCACGAGGCTAAACGGAGGGGAGGCTCGCTTCGGCTTCGGCAGTTATTTCAAAGGTAATTGCACCAGAGCAGACCAGAACCAACCGGATTGTGTCTTCTTTTTTCTGGACGATTGGCATGATATATACGCCGATTTCACGAAGCTGTATCACGAATGTAATTCTACATCGGTATTGATTGATTTTAAGTTATCTGCTTTAAAATAAGCTCAATATGCTTTTTTGATTGATTATACTCGTAGAATGAATATTTTTTCGCAAAATGACATATATTGTTTGAAAATTTCTGTAGACTATAAATTTATTATTGAGAATTTCATTAAGAAAAGAACAAAGAACAAAGAACTGAAATAATTACTAAAAAGGAGTAATAATAAATAAAAATAGAAACAATAGTTTCCTTTTCATAAAAACAGCAATTAAGAAAATTACAAGGTGTACTATAGTCTTTGTTTAAAGTCATATACAGATGGATAATGTTAAATCGGATAATAAACCGAAAATAAATTAAAGCCAATCTTTATATATAAAGAAACAAATATATTAAAAAAAAATAATAATCATAATGATAAAAACATAATAGACTGCTGACAATTCTTGGAACATAGCTTCCTCAAACTAAATAAATCGTTCCAATATAAATTTCTTTGTGTTTATGTGCTACATGGATTCAAAGTAATAATAATAAAAGAGAATTGTACTTTGCATCACTTTTACTCCAAAACGATTTTACCGTAGGTTTTCTCTCATGTAAGTAAGTCTCTCTCAACAGTCCTTATAAATTTACTCATCGGTAATATTATTCAAAATAACTGTCTTTATGGCTGTGACTACTAATATGCAACATTTAAGCACAGAGCTAAGAATTTTGTACATCACTGTGACAATTATAAAAATTTTATTCAATTTTTTAACCAACATCAAAAAGAAGGAGGTTATCAATTCGACCCGTATGATTTTTATGAATGCTCCTGCAAAACTTCTCAACTGATGCATCAATGATAAAGCAAGTTCTACTGGTGGTCCAATAAGAATTTCAAGTCGATACTAGGCCAATACTACCAGTACTGGCCAATTAAACAGTTTCCGTCATTGTTTTGTAAATTTGGATGCACAACTTCTTATCAGATGGACCAATTTCGATGATTCTATTGTTTATCTGCAAGAGGATGTTCTACTGTTGGTCTTATACAAATTTTGATTCGGTATTGGGACAATATTACCAGTACTGGTCAAGTAAAAATGTTTAGTCATCATTTTATGTACCAAATATATGTATGCACGAATACTGCCGTGCAAATGAAGAAAGTGACTATATGCATTTCGCAAAAAGATTTGAATCATATAAATAATTGACCATAAAAATGATTAGAAACATTATTTTTCTTTTAAAAAAATGTCTAGCTCTAGTTTTTTTTCAGTGAAGAACGATAATTTTTTTGGAACAAATATCTTACGCAAATAAGTCCAAATAAAAATGAATTTTGCCAAAGGTCTCGAATTTACTTCAAATGCAGATACCCGCTTTCTTCATTTGCCCGGCAGAATATATGCATATAGCATATACGTTATATTGAGAACACTAAAAAGAGTTAAATAAAAATTTTAAAAAAGAAATATTGAACCAACTTCAGAAATGTAATGTTCTAAAAAGTAAAAAATAATATTTTCTGTAATAACGGGATTGAGAAAAATAATAGGTTCGATCAAATGTATATTATCTTTATGTGATACAAAGTCAATATTTATTTGGAATTGGTGCCAAAAATTTTAGCAAATTACTATACTATACTATTCTAACGCACTCGCACACACAAATAAATACATTCATATAGACCTTTTCTAAAAATAGTGTGTTTTGATTTGTAATATCTCAAAACATGTTCCTGTAATTGTTTTAACATAGCTATTTTTTACCATCACAAAGCTTTCTATCTGAAGAACAAAAACCTAGGACTACCTCTTGGAAATCCACTGAGATTTGACCAAAAAATGGAAAATTTTATATTATATATTTTTATTGTTATAGTTTTGTGAACATTTTGAGACCTGCTCGATGTCAAAACTCTTAGTTATACTAAGGATATAGCCAGTTGAGTAAAACAATTTATATTGGATAGCATACCAAATTAAAACTTTAAACGTGTTTTTATCGAAACTTACTTTTCTAACTTCAGATAGTTCAGTTTTGTAACAAAATGTCAATAAAATAGAAGAAAAAAATTAGCGAAAAATTCTCAAAAATTTGTTGCATCCTTTTTTAATCATGACAAAAAAGTTATCGAAGTATTAATATTATTAGACAAAAGGGAGAGATTTTTTAAAAATTAGTGAAGTTCTCCCTTAACAAACAGTTTTATTTTATATTAACTATGCTCCATTGTATCAAAAAGAAAGTTCAAATAATTATTTAAACTGAAGTACGATCAAGTTTATATCAAAGGTATTGATAGATTTTTTTTAAGTTTTCGTCTAACGAAAAGGATCGACACATATAGGGGAACTGGGGTAAAATGAACATAGTAACTCTAAAAGTCGAAAAAAATCTATTTTTCAGACTTAAAACATAACTTTTTAAATTGCACAAGAAACCTCGTACATCAATAAACATATTAGATACTTAAAAGAAAGTCATTAATTAAGTTTAATATTATTTACCTATTTTTTAAAAATACCTGTCCACTTTACCCGGGCTATTCAGTGCGAGGTAAAGTGAACTAGAGGATAGAATTAAATATTTTGAAAATATTTGACTAGTTTTTGTACTAGAATATATAAAAACGATAATCTAGACAATAATAAAACTAAAAAGACATCCTAAAACCTTTAAAATACCGTAACATACGAAACAGTTAAATATGGAGGTTATGTTGGCCGATTTTGGTATAAATACGAAATGCGTTGCAACAAAGGCTTTGTATACTACATTAACACACACCTTGATTAATATTTTGTTAAATTTTTCATCTGGCCGCGTATAAATTAGTGCTATCGCATTATTCTCCGGACCACTTTACCCCGATTCACTTTACACCGAGACGTCGATTCTTTAAAATGTTTGTTTAAAAAAAGAAAAACCTCTTTTAAAGCTACATATTCTTGGTAATAGTAAGTAAAACGTATTTGAAGTAATTAGAAAAAAAATCTAGCAATAAAATTGATTATAAACATCTTTAATCGTTATACCGAATTCGACCAACCAACTTTTTTTTAAGGTAGAAAAATACAATTATTTTTCTTTCACAAAATATTAATGGTTATGCAATGAAACTTTTCATTTATCATCCTTGCATAATTATCTTTAGCTAAATTAAAAATTAGGCGTAAATAATAATTTGTTGAAGTAATAATAAGCATGACTCACTTTACCCGTGTGTTCACTTTACCCCAGTTTCCCCTAATATATACTTCGAGGTCACATGCGCACTTTTCATTGACTAAATCAAGTTAATCTCTTTTGCTGATTTTTCGATGTGGGTTGTGGTGTACATCTTACAAGTATTTTACGTGCGTCTGCTGTGTGAGTTTACACATATATTCGCGATGCGGCGCATGACGTTAGATACTGCTCGAGGGTGCATACTACAATTGCCACAATATTGCTTAATTAAAAGTTGCATGTAATACTCTTTCGTAAAAGCAACAGCGGTCAGATGATGCGGGGAGATATCGCGTGAAACTGGCAGAAGTCGGAAAGAGTCGAGTTGTTCATTGTCTGCACGAGCTGGTATTTCGATTTATTGAGTCTCAACCAAAGGAAAATAATCCAGAATTTTCATCCGAACAGAGTCTCGTTTTTGTGATTAATATGCTTACAAGGAAATAATTGTTAATCTTTAAATTCGTAAAAACTGCGTCCTTTTCACTCTTTTGACTCCACGTTATCTCTTAACGTTTATTGTTTGTTATTAAGAATTTAATTACGTGTTATTATGAATTTAATTACTTGTTATTAAGAAATTTATAATTTGATAAAATTAATAAAATATTCAACAAAACAAATACTTTATGGTTTTGTACTGTAAATTTTATTCATTTTGCCTAATATTTTTTTAATTTTAAAAACTGTCGCAATAACCTCGTTAATAGCGACAAATCATTCGAATGTAATTTCTAAATGTTTTTAGTTTTTTCTTATTCTAAATCAGTCGTTTAGTTGAAAAACTATCAACCATCTCCCAGATGACCAAATGCTAGCATTGTGCTGGTAATGTGTAGTACGTCATGCCGAATTTGTACGATGAATCTGCAATTTCATACAGCAAAATATTTCAACAATATTTGTACAATAGTGGCAGAATCATAATAAATCGTCACCTGAGCTTCTTTTGCGGGCTTTCTTAGACAGTATACAGCTTTCAAAATAAAAAAATTAATAATGCAAACCTTAATAATAATGATTTAAAACCAAATGATTCACAATTTGGTCCATGCTGGTATAAAATAGTTTATTTATGATCTAAACTTTAAAGACTGTTACAGTGTCTTCCATTCGTTGAGCGTGTATTAAGTTTATTAAAATGGTCTCATAGATAGTACTTCGTGTCTGTCAGTGTACTATACAGCGCGTTTTTAGGTCGCAGATTATAATATGGGCCTAACTTGAAAGGTAGCTGCAAACATGCAAATAAACAGTCACGGACAGCCGATAAAAGTCAGGCGCGAATGTGATGAGGGCAACCCCCTATTAAAAATAATTCTTATAAGTGCTTATATAAATTCGTGCATAAGAACTGATTGAATTTAAGCATTGCCTGGCCGAAGCGTTGATCAGCTTTTGGGCAGAAAAGCAACTAAAAACGACATTCTTCTGGTGAAAAGCTGGATAGCATATAAATCATTACTTACAACTGAAACAAAGGGATATTTTTAATGTATTTTTAATACAAAATACCCTGAATTTTCACAATATACCAGTGTATTAGTTGAAATAATAAGAATTGGTAATAATAATAATTGTATTAAACTATTATTAATGTTTTAAAAATCCATGAATCGATTGAGCAATTTGATATCAAGGTATACGAATTTACCTGTTCTGATCAATTTTCTACCAGAGCTATGAAACACAATACAAAACTATGGACTTTTATTCGGGCAGAGACAGCCCGAGAAGAATCATAGGAAAATAAGTACAAAGATCTTGCAGTTTAGCAGCATGGAATATTGGCAGTTTATTTAGAAGAGGCGCGTATACAAAAGTTATAAGTAGAGCAGATAGACACCACTTTGACTTATGAGAAGGTACACTGCATACCCCCCGGGAAATCGATTAGAACCAGACTTTGGTTTCTGGTGCCAAAAAAATGATTCATAGCACCCGTAGTTTTACCTACACTTGTTCTAGAGATATGAGTTGTTTTACGTGGAATATGCGTTATTTTAATTAAAAGTGCTACATCTACTTCTGACCAATGGTCTGAGAAAAATCATCCAAAAAAATAATGAAATTGGGCAGATAGAACTTTAATTGAAGCTCATAAAACCTCTACGTAGGGTCGAAGAGTGGAGGCCTCCACAGAAGTTTTATTTATAGCCTCATGTTCTCCTCAGACACCAAAATGAACGGCATACGAAACCATACAAGACATGTCGAGGGTCCTGGAGACATAATGTCAATGGATATATGAATTAATAGTGCACTGTACTGTGATTTGCCGTGATGAAACGCAAACTGTACCCGCATGGTACTCCTGTCCTGGAGAAAAGCATGCTGTATTTGAATTGTTCTGCGTCTTGGGAAAAGACAATCTGAGCCTGTTTGTTGCCGCCCGCCTTGGAAAAGAACATCATGCACTGTACTGATCTGTCGTCTTGGAGAAAAGCAGTGGACCTGCATCACTCTATGTTCTTAAAGAAAGGCAGGCTGAACGTACATGCTCATCGTGGAGAAGAACAAGTTCTCCATGTGTATCCTGCTGACCAACATGGATAAAGACAGGTGATGCGTGCATGATTCACCCATTGTGAAGAAGGGCATACTGTACCTAGATAAAACAAATGCGACGCACATGCAGCAAGGACTGTGACAACGGCGCGCAACTGAGTGCGAGACCAAATAAATCCGATGCACATGCAGCAAGAATTCTCAAAATCCCACGCATCCACGTTTCTTCAGTCTGTCGACTATGTGAGTACGACTCCCAATTTAAACCACAGCTTACCGATAATCGAGTTTAAGACCAAATAATACCGACGCACATAAATACGGTATTGAAAACAATGATTTATTGTGACGTGTAGGATTTAGATTTTGAGGTTTTATAACGGTAAAATTGAGGATATTAATATGTATTTATGGCAAACAAATTTTCAGAATAATTGCTTTTAAATATAAAAAGTTAGCTGGACACATAAAAAAAATCTTATTTGTGGTTTAACCCAGGCCTGCCCCCTTAAACGTTTTTATATTGAAAATTGCTGTTCTTGGATTAGTTGGGTTTACGGATTTTAGTTTTAGCATTCAGACGTTTTGTTATTGAAAATTGCTGTCCTTGGTTTAGTTGGGTTTACGAATTTTGGTTTTAGCATTCAAACGTTTTGCTATTGAAAATTGGTGTCCTAGGGTCAGTTGGGTTTACAACTTTCGGTTTACTATTTAAACGTTCTTTTTATTGAAAATTTGCTATCCTTGGGTCAGTTGGGCTTATGGATTTTGGTTTTAGCATTCAAATGTTTTGTTATTGAAAATTGCTGTTTTTGGGTTAGTTGGGTTTACGGATTTAGGATTGAAATTTAACCCCCTTCGCCCCCTCCCTCTCCCGCTTTCTCTGTCGTCCATCCGTCCATGGACAAATCGTAATGATGCCCCTGCAAACAGTACATTTTTAAATACCCTGAGAGAGAATATGAAAAAATGCAGTGAGTATATTCACGATATAAAGCATTTGGTATGGGATTGCTAATTTTTAAATAAATTTAAACTTACCTTAATGAATACTTTTGAGAAAGAAAGTATATTGTAATATTTGTGAATTAGTCAATAAACAGCACTACTATATTAGTTTTATTATTGTAGCATTTTTTAAGTAAACACATAACATTTTTAGCGTGGACTGTAGAAAATTACATACCTAATTATAAGATAAAAGCAGTATAATTAGAAAAATTCAATCGCGCAAGTAGAACGAAAGTCTCGTATTCGCATGTCTAAGTCTCACTCAAGGGTGCTGTTGTTAGGGCTGAAAAGTATAATAACGTCACGTGATCCGTGTAAACACGCTTTTCGCAAAACATGCAAATACATTTGCATTGTTTTATTCAACACTTCTATTCAAATTTATCACTTTTTCTTTAATTTTTGCCATTACTCTTTTTACTTTATGGTTACTTTTAGGTTAAAGCTGCTTTATGTTATTATACGTTTCAGGGCTATTGGCACTTGCCGTTAGGTGTGCCACTTTTGCTTGAACATGCGAATAACTAGAAAAGAAAATTAAAGAATGGCACACAGGGTGTTAGTGGAAGAATCAGTAAGAGTACGACTGTTAGTTAGGCTAAGACGAAAATGGGAGAATAATATTAAGTTAGCTAAATCGAAGTGGGTAATAAACATACACAGAGGATATAAATAGCACAAAATATAGAAAAGTAACATTCTTACTAGTGTTGATGAAGTAATGAACTTTCATGTTCTAAATATCAAATAAAAAGTGGTCTAGAAATGTATGGAAGTACCAATCACCCTACAAAATAAATTATAAATAATTTTGTAACTGTTTAAAAAATTATGAGTATCTTTATATGTCCTTTAATTTTTTACGTGCTTGTACGTATCTAGAATACTGAAATGAAATGAATAAACCTTTTAGACGTAAATATGTTACTGCAGTTGACAATTTTTGTGTCTTTGAAATTAGTTAAATAAAATACATATATTATCGCATGGAAATGTACTAATTTTCAAAAGCACATACCATCCGTATTATAATTTATGTCAATTATAAGATTATTGTATTGTTACGCTTAGAATAAAATTAACTTCTGAACAAGATTGCAACATATTTGTCTATCTTGATTAAACATCTAACTATCAACTTCAACCATCTCATTAATGTTACTAAAAAAAAGGAAAATTAAAGATTAACCATTTGTTACAACAATCAATGGAAACCACATTTGACATAAGTTTCTAGTCTGGTAAAAAGTTAGTAAGAGCGAGAATTCATCTAGTGTGTATTCTTCAGGAATGCAGGAGATCTTAAAGATACTCGGTAGCGATAATATTATGATTTCGCAGACTATGGCTTGTTTGATCTAGTTTGAGCTAATTAAATCAGATGAGTAAATTATCTGCCACCGAAATCAAAGTTTACTACGATTAATCTAATATTCTATATGTGAGAAAATGAGAAATGAAAGACAAATTGTGACAGATTTAAAAGGCTACAGTATTTCTTGCAATGTACTAAAATTATCAAATTTAAGTAAACAGGTGAACGTTATCATTTCCAATTGAACTTCTAAGGATAATAAAAATATCGCATGACACTCAATCGTTTAATCATTGAATTCATAATTATCTTTATTTATCAATTAATTAGTTTGTTTTTCTTAAATAAACGAAATTTTTATTTCTTTTGCTCCAGATATTCGTAAAAAGATGTTACATAAAACATGTTCTGATTTAATGTAAGAATACTGATATTTTACAAAAATAATGAAAGTGTAAAGGATACATTTGTTATTTCTACATTTAAAAGATAATACAATAGATACCTACAATTATTAATAATACAGATACAAAATTTTGTAGTAAGCGTGTATACAGAATATACAAACAATAAACAAGCTTTTGAACAGAAGCTAAAAATAGGCCGAAACATTTAGTTTGCCAGTCATATTATGTGTATGTATATTAAAACTGGAAGATACTATGAAATAATCAACTCGTAGAGGCGCGTGTCTTCCACGAATCAACCTGACGTCTTTTTTACTCAGACTGATATCAGAATAAAATAAAGCTACTTTAAGGCTTTTGTTTATTCTTTATATTCAGGATAATAATTTATAAATATCAATCATTAGCAATATTATTTTTATTGCCAAATTCGGACATTTTTCAAATTGATCGGTGATATTTATCCATTCAATTTACTTTTTACACTAGTAAACTTAGTTGCGCAAATGACAAATCGGAATCTTCATTATTTTGTTCGTAACTTGTTTGAATTCATATTTAGTTTTACAAAAGTTGAGGTAACAATTATTCGACCCCAAAATGTTTTACATAATTATTTTATTTTTATTATTAAAACCCCCAAAGAGAAAAAGATAAATAAAAGAATTTGAATTTCTAGACGTCTTACAAGATAAATAAGTGCAATATAGACAACGAAGTAAAAACATTTTAAGGTTCAATACTTCATTTTACTCCAATACATTCAGGTAATTCTCCTATAAATATAAACTAGTAATAGTGTTTTTAATAATAAGGGATCAATTTTGTTATTATATACTTTTCAATTAACCTTTTAAAGCTCAAGCACCTTATTCTTGCAACAAAAAAAAATTAGAAATGGTTTATCACTAAAATTATCTCAATATGTGAATCATATAGTTTATTAAAGGTGGTGCTAAGAAACGTTAATTTTCATAATAAATGACAGTTTGTTATAGAAATATAGAATTGAAAAATATTTTGATTCGGTTTTTTAAGGAAAAATCCTCAGCACTATATTCATTACTTTTTCCATACGCGTGGCTTTGTTATTATGGCAGCGCCATTTTCAATTTTATGACAAGCAGTTACATTCCTCTTTTTATTCTAATGAAATCAGCGGATAATTCTCCATTCAAATCAAAGATTCACCATGTTTTAAGAATCTTTTATTATTGATTATCAAATTTAGTGAGCCTTAAATATAGGCCTCATAAGGCCAATGTTGCAATAAAGGGCCAAAGTCTAGCGAATGATCTAGATAATCGCAATCGTGGTCTGCACCGATAAAGCGATGTACATTTTTACACTGCACGAACGAACTAACTCCATTATTCCTCTTGTTTCATTGTTTTTTTTTACTTCACAGATAGATACGTATAAAAAATCTACACGAAGCTTATATGTATGCCAGACAAGCGTGTCCTTTACGGCAAGAAGGTCAACGCACAAGATAACGTCCAATTCGAAGCTCATAAGCGATCGCTCCTTCCACCCAGCGCAAAATCAAATTCAAAAGCAGGCAGCAACAAAGAGCTGCGTTCATCCTAATCAATTGATAAGCTCCATTTTCTATGCACTTGTATCGTCTGGCTGCAAACCGAGCATTTAACACAGTAAAAAGCAACGAGATGCGTACTATCAGCTGTCGGCTGGCTATCGTCTCCAGACGGACTGCGCGTTTCCCTGGAACGCACTGGAAGATGTAATAGACATACGTTAGCGCGAAGAAGCCAACGACCAGCTGTCTGGCGATGTGAGTTTCTTTGACGACGAGATTCTGCGCGTTTTTCGAGGTGTTGAGTGCTGCTGCGGTTTGCATGCTGGAACTTTCGAAGTTGCTTGATCAGTCGCACCTGTGCGGAGAAGAACAGGAGCGAGATTCATATTCGTGAGGAAGGTTGGATGTGGTAATGAGTGAGGGTCGGGGCAATGTAATTATGAATATTGTTATATCCATTTAGGTGTCTGTTGATTAATATGGAAAAATGATTTTGTTCTAGGTGTTGAAGAAAATGAAGGCTGTAAAATTTCAATATATGCGAAGAAAATAGAACATTATACTTAGAATAAACTTTTTTATTATCATGATATTGATATAATATATCATCAATCTGATTTACAATGAACTTATTCAGAATTTAAGGGTCTGTATAAACTAATTTAAAAAAAGTGCTAAAATTCGACGTAATAATTTTAAAAAGTTTTAAGAAGTCATCACTAACTTAATTATGCGCAAATTATAGTAAAAATAAGATGCAAAACATTTTAAATACTGCTAGCAACTCAAATTTTGGATGGTTTATTTTCACGTACATTACGTTATAACTTTTTAAAACATTTGGCGACCTAATATTTTTAATATTTTTCCTCTTTTTAAGAATGTATGAACAATTAAAAAAATACACGTAAAATATACGTCCGCCATAAAAGTGTATAAAAAATTATTGTATTTCATACTTTTTTCTAAAATTTAAAATCGATGACCTACTCTTTATATTTTGCATACCTATTAATAATTAACTCTATATTCTACAAAAATTTTAATCCGTTCTACTTTTGTTAGTCTTATACACGAGCCACCTCAATGAACAAGCATATTTCACTTACTGGAATGTCTGTCTACGTCTTACTATTACTACTTAACCGTGAATTTATTTCGCGTTACCACAAAATCCCATCGATTTTAAATTCATTTTCCTACATTCTTTAACGTTATAAAATATTGCGTGTATTTCATCAGATGGTCAGAATTATTTCATCTCAAGAAAATTTACTTCTCCATTTACTAAACGTCGGATTTTCAATTAATCCATCTAGCACATTCGTTTAAAAAATGTAAAATTTCCTCACAAAGCTATTGCGTTCATCGATACGTAATCCACTACTCAACAGCTACCTCGCCTATATAACCCACAAAACTTACAAACAATTTCACAAACCAATGAGTAGCCAAAGCCTCTCCATTAATCATCGGAACAAAGAACCATATACATAATTCACTTATCAATCAATACTCGCCACGAGTTCCCAATCCTCGTGGGGCCGTTTACCTAAAAAAAACTCTACCCGACATACATAAGCATAAGTATATATACGCAACACGAAATCGCAGATCGGCGGAGGCACGGCCCGAAACGAGCCCGGCTCGGCCAACGGGACCGCGCCGAGCCTATCGAGTCGCCTACGTACGAGGCTCGGATTGGTCGCCGTCCGAGATCTCCTCTAGCCGACTTCTGCCCATGCCATGGGATACACACACGATGCGTGTTTATGTGATGGGCTCGCTTTCGAGTTTCGTGCATGCGTATGCGTGCGAATTCAAGGTGACTTGCAGCATGGCGGTATTTGTGTGTACGTATATATTCGCTTTCGAAGCGAGCCCCCGCCTCGGGCGATTATGGATGTGTGTTACAAGCTCACGTTCCTCGCGTGATATGGGATTTCGTGTGAGTCGTTTTTTCATCGCCTCTACTCGTGCGGTGGAGGAATCTTCCGCTGACGGAGTCTGTATGCTTTGTACCAGCTGTACGCGAGTGTATCTCTGAGAACACCAATTCTCTGGCAATTTTGAGATTGTGGATTTAAAGTTATTTAAAGTTTTTCATTTTAAAGTGTTTTTTTTTATAGAACTAATATTTATCAATTTTTAGATGTCTTGATAAATCTACCGAGATATGGAGCGTTTAAAATCATAACAAAAGAAATGATTTTTGAGAATTTTGAATACTGTCGCTAACGATTCAACATTATAGGGATATAAAAAAATCTTGAATAATTCTACCGCTGTAATTATAAAAATATTATAATAATTCAATATGCTATTTTGTATCAATTTATTGCATCATTTAAATGAGATCAGTATAGTTGTACTTTATAAAAAATTCAATATTATGATGGGCATTTCTAAAAATTCGAAAGAAATATCGGTAAGTTATGTTTCTGGGCGAAAAAAGTAGAGAAGACACATATTAATAAAGAAAATTACTCTGGCTACCATCAATGTTAAGTTTTTTTACGAAGTAATGTATGCCTTGAAGTGCAGTAAAAATTAGGTATTTAAAAGACTTTATGTTGTTTAGAAACATGCTCGAAAATTAAGAATGACTTGATGTGTTGATTATAAAATATTGTTCAGAAATTCAAATTAGTCTCTTTGTGAAGAATTACCTATTTTAAAAAATCTACCTGTGGAACACTCATATATAAATTGTTCGAGACCGGAGAGGAATAGAGAATTTTTGGATGACAAGAGATCGCGCGCGGGGATTGATATCTATATTGTGATGGTTTGTTCGAGATATCGTTTTTTTTCTTAGACGACCCGTTATAAATACACTTGATCTATGTCCAAGTATGCGTTGAAGCATTGATCAACATTGATATTGATTATGACGAGTTGCCTCACGTGCTTATGAAATTTTGCTATCATTTATTATCTCAGATTGTTGATTTCAGTTTTTAGTCGCTCGAGTTTTTTAATACTGTACGCTAGAAGTAAGATACAATCTTAGTAAAACTGTTTTATAAATAACTGATGAATATTTTAACTGCAGTTTATTTTTTAAATCGTAATTGACTCATAAAGCTCAAATATTTATTTTCTATTATGCAAATAAATGTTAGTAAAACCTCAATTGGCTTTGTTTCGACAATTTTTAGTTTACAGAAAAAACTTAATATTTGCTTTTGTGTTTGAGTTTCTGACACTTTGAGCACCCACATTCACTGCTGTAGTATCTTCGTAAACTTTAAGTACAATAAAAATTCTTATCTCTTTGTTGCCAAATCAGTATATATAAGTCGCGTGGAAGGTCAAAAACGTTTGTACTCATTTATTATAAATACTATTACAGATTTTGTATAATTTATAAGTGCCAAACATTCAAGAGTAATTTATTCTTATAAGTTATATAAAAAATACATTTTATATAAGTTAAAGACCAATGATTGATATTCGATTAACAAATCTGATACCCACAAAATTTTAGATTCGATTACGTGATTGATACGATTGGCAGCCGGCGTCAATCATCGACCATTACTTTTGAAGCCAATTACTGACATCCACTACATCGTCAAGTTTTTATCGTCATCTATCAAATTACGCATATTTTTTCAGGCTATTTATTTTCAAATTAACATGATTAGCGTTTCAAACATTGTCTTGTATCTTTTTTCCTCTACTCCATAAATTTCAAATATTTACTAAAAAAAGAAGTAGACAATAGAGTATACAAAACATAGCGCATATGATAATTTATGATAAATAGAAATACAAATTAATTACTGCTGAATGTCAATTTAAGAGAATTTGTTCATGATTTTGTAGATCAATGATTTCTCGCGTATTGAAAATTTGTAAGTTTTTTCGTGAAAAACATTGTCTAATATATTTCTACTTCTTCATGCATTTCAAATATTTACTAGATAGAGACATGACAAAAAGCAAAACAGAAACATTACTGTTCGAAAACATATAAAGAGAATTTTTTCAGGTCTCTATGGATGAATGATTCTCTGTACACTCGATGAAACAAACATGTAATTGAATTTGTTTGCATTTTTTGAAATAACGCAACTTCATTGAATAGAATTGTCGTTTTCGGTATCCTTATCGGAGGATTTAAAAGAATTCGTACAAAGTCGATCAGATGTTTATTCCGTATAGTGTACATTGCAAGCTTTAAACTTTATTCCGTCCAATAAATTTAAAATAAAAAAATGCAGTATTTTTTTGAATTTCCAGACATGTTTTAATTTTATAGTGAACTTAAATCTGCACAAACTCTACGACGATAAAAAAATACTACAATCTACTAGAAAATAAAAAAACAAATAAAACACTCAAACTCCCACGATCGAGTCAACATCATCCAGTCATCGGTAAACAGGACCACCGCGAAGTCTCGAATAGGAAAATTTTGTACTCCTCTCTCTCGCTCTCTCCAGCTCTGCGCCTAAATCTAAATCTCTCTCCTCGATCTGGGGCTGTTCCACTAACAGCACAATACTACGTATATGTATACGTGTACACGCGCGCGTGCGACGCCGGGCCTATATCATTACCCACTCGTTCTGGCAACACTGTACGCGATCTCCACCTCTATTCCTCTCTCGCTCTATTCCGGCGTAAATAAGCGAGCCGTGAGCCCGGAGCGCAGCCGATCGTCGTCGGCGTCGTCGTCGTGTTGTCGCGCGAGAGCGGCTCGTCGTCGCTGCATTCAAAAAATAAAAGACCAGGACAGCAAGATAGAAAGAGAGAGAGAGAACGAGCGAGCGAAGAGAAGAGCCGTATATAAAACGGAGCGCGCCACCCGAGCCGCTACTTACACTTGTCGATCTCTCCCTCGCGCTGCTCGTTCTCGTTTGAATTAAAAACACCTTATAATACCCGAATTACTTACTCGTGAATTCGCGCGCGCGCGCATAAAGAGAGTAAAGAAGAGGAGGAAGAAGCACCCGGATCAAACTGGAGGATCAAAAGGCAGAAGAGGAGGAGGAGATCCGCATCCGATCGGCACGGAGTCGAGCCGATCTCTGAGCCGCGCCAGGGTCCGACCAGGACTTTTTGTAGACGAGAGATACTCTCCTTTTCCTCTTACTCTCTCCCCCACTTTTCACCCCACCACCGAACAGCCTCTGTATCTCTCTCTCTCCCTCCGTATACCAGTCTCACGCAGCGCACAGTACGTATAGTGTATCAGCTGACATCACACTCACCGCTCGACCAGCAGCAACGGCAGCAGCGCTAATCGACTCCGGAAGTATATTATCCAGTAGATCGGCGAATACACGCGTATTGTGTCTCAACTCCCCCCCCCCACCACTCCAGTCTCAACCCCTTCTCGGACGGTACATCATTAGGCAGATTTTCCACTGGCGCGTGTCTCAAAGACAGAGACAGAGAGGGAGATAGACCGAATCGAAAAAGCGAAATAGGAGGGAGGCGACGAGTCGAGTGTGTTTTCCGATCGTATAAAAGGAACGGCACTGGCCGAGCTCAGGCAACATGTCAACAATCCGATGGATAGAAACGGGATTGCACAAAGCCGCATCTTCGTCGACGAATTGGTCCAGCCTGCGAGGAGGATACCCGTGGAGCCAGGCGAGGAGGACGTACGCGGGCTTAGCTACGAGAGGATCAAGGATCGCAGCTTTCAGACTTGATCAGCAGGGCACTGCCGCACTCGTGAAGAGGGACTTTGCGATTTTCAAGTGGAGATCTGTCGTCGTCAGGAATAGCGACAAGATGCCGATTACCGTGGAGACACGCTACCCGCAGTAAGTGGAGCTTTTGAGTTTTCTGATGGGGGGGATTTTGGCGATTTTGGAGCAAAATATTTAGTGCTGTACTTAATACACATCTTTTTTAAGATTATTTTGAAATGTAGGATGTGATTGTTTTGGTCAATCAAATAGTATACATTTTTTATTTGCTATGACGTTTGGCAGCTAATTTGTTGCGATGATTCAAGTCTAATTAATGTGGCACTTTATAAGTCGTGTTAAAGACAAATTAAATTATCATAATTTTACGCTAATTATGATGTGCATATTAAGCCCTGAGGAAAACAACAAATTAGTTACCGAAACGTCGCAATAAAAAAATGTATATTGTTTGACGCACCAGAACATTTGGAAAGTAGAATTGTATGGAAAGTTGAACAGTACTGTTTTCATACTTTGGAGTAATTGCAAATGTAGGATATATTGGAGCAGGGCTGCCTAATTCATTACAATCTCTTTATTTTGATTTTAAAACGCTTATTATTTTAGTGATTTAAACACTATCATAACATTGCAAATTATTTTTCAAATTGTTAAGAACAAAACTCTTAATATTCAAAGTTTTATAAAAAAAGAGTTTGATAAACTCATTTTAAATAAAAATACGGTCCATGAAGGTTTTTATGAAGACCATGCATTGAAAAAGTAAAATACAGAAAGGTGAAATAGGAAAAAGACTAGTCATCTTGTATTACCGATACTTTATGTAAGTAATTATTCAACACTACACTTCAAAATTCTAGCTTATCTTGGTATTTTATAACATTTTTAATAGTATCAGAGTTTAGAAACATTTTATGTTTTCTAAATATTATTATCTCAAAGACTTTCATGAAATATAGTAAATTGAAATCGTATCAAAACGTTGCTCTAAAATTAGCTAATCACTTTCCTCCAATTACACTAGAAAACAAAATAATCTTAACAAAACACTTCGTATACCGGTCAACAGTACACGTCATATGGATAACTTATTGCCTCATGCTTTTGCAACGTAAACATTGTCCCAAATACGGAATCCTTCTTCATTTTATGTTTATAAATTATTTAACTAGGTATCATCATTTTACAATTATAGATCTCAGTCTGCAAATCAAAATAGTTTATGTGAATTTTTGTTTTGATTTATCCCAGTCTACTGAAACTTTAGCTTTCACCGCCTACCTTCTCCACTCTCGAGTAACCAAGAGATCGCGTAGTATATCGACAGACACTAAAAACAGAAAAAGTAAAGAGCAAAGCCGGTGTAGATGCAGAGAGACAAGTTTCTCGTCGACACACACGCGGCTCGGATTAGGCTCAACTATTTGATTCTCCAACCCGATGGGATTGTGTCGCGGATTCAGTTTTTGATTGACGCACGTTAGTTTGCTTAGCTGATCTATTTTTTATTTTTTATTTGCTTAAATCTAATCATTTTAAGGTGATGCTAAGGCGACCTGTCCCCGACTAATAAGAGGATCCACTTTTATCATTTCATTTTCAATTTAGACTAAATATCTCTATGGAAAGTTGTTATTCCAACCAAAAAGAACAACTTTTCATAGCGATATTTTCTTAAAATTGAAATGAAAATTAAAATTTACCAGTAACACGGGGTTTAACATCACCTTAATGCAAAGTTGTACATTACAAGCAACTAAACAAAATCCTTATTTTCTAGCGTTACAAAATCTTACGAAAGAATAGTTAGAACAATCTATACATCTATATTTCTTAGCTGTTCAAACTTGAGTCTGCGAGAGTACCTATTATTAGCTTTTTTTATTACTAAACATTACACTTGAAGGAACAAACATCTGATCGAAAATTGTTGAAATAATCAAACCACATTAGACGAAATCCACCTTCAACTCCTTCAAAAATCTTCTACCAGATATTCGTTCCGTCGAGTGTATATACAAGGCACGGCACGCGCGCTTCGCGTTAAAAAGAGCAGGGCGGAAACCACGACGAGGCGATAGAGAGTTTTAAACGGCGCGCGACAAAGAACTTGAAAGGGGGGCTCGATCGCTGTACAGGCTGCTACAGCCGCGGGGTGATGTAACGCGAGCGAACACTTGTTGGACTCGACGCGTCGGTTAGGTACATATATGTATGTATATTATGCGCGGCAGACGCTTATCTCCGCGGTACTTTGTACCTTGTGCTTCGACAGCTGATTCGAGATTGCGGGACTTTTTTTAGCGCTAATCGAGCGAAATTGTAATGTCGATGTTTTTTTCTTTTTTGATTGATTTGGCGTCGATTCGGGGGGGTTATAAGAGAGGATGATTCAAAAGCACGAGAAATATGAACAACCGAAAGAACTGAGTTACTTTATTAAATGAGGATATACATTAAGCAGTGTACATTCGTTATTTCAATGTTTACACTTATGATTTTATTCAGAGTGAACACTTTAAATTGAAATTAAGTATTGAAAATTGTAAGCTCTTGGTAAAAACAGGAAGCATTAAGCACGATAAATAAGAAAATTGGGGTATCGTTATGTACCGACATTTTAAAAGAATACTATAAGTATAATGGGATCAGTTATAAAATGTTACAATCATATGAACTATGACAAAGTAGACGAAATTCGATTCAGTATAGAGTAATTCACTTTAGAATATAATAGAGATCTTACTGATATAGCCCGGCGGCCTACTTGGACTCTGATGCGAATTAAACGGGTCCTAGAATTAAAATAAAAAGTTGCTTCAATTGCTTCTAGATCAAAGGTATTGCGTCACTTCCAAATCTAATTTTAACTGCGGTCAAAATTTGTATATCCTCATTTCCTTTTGTCGACGGCTACGCAGGAATTCATAGAATTTGAACAAAGCATTCACTTACTTATATATTATATAGCGATGTAGAAATATATTGTAATATTGCATTAGCTCGAGCAATAAAAAATATCCAAATTTTTTGATAATACTCGTTTGATTTTTTGTCGACTGATAATTTCATAGGCACATATACAAGTTTAATGAGTGCCTTTCACAAGACTCATTAAAATAATATCTGCGATGACGAAATCGCTCAAAGACACATTTTAAATCTATTTAAATTTTCAGACACCCGCGAAGAAATCTACATGCGTATAATAATATAAGAATTGATATAGCTCGCGCGGACTTGCAACAGCTCAAAATTAATAAGTACAAAACTATTAAGCTAATCTCTAATTTTAAAACTCTTGCATTAACAATTTCTACACGTTCCGTAAGCTGTGTAACATTTGAAGATAAGAATATTCAACACATAATTTTTAGTTTTAGCGTACTAATGATTATTGTGTGCACCTTTTTCCCGTTAAATCGTTTATAATTAACCAAAGTGTTCCTAGACCTTTTAACCTTTCTCGAACGCTCTCGAACTGATTTTCCGCGCGGAGGCCAATGTCAAGTTCACGCCATATGCGACACTTAGCCGTCATTCAACTGTGATGCCTGGTGCCCCTTTCACACTAGTAACTTCTGATGAAAATTTTTTTTAACTTATTTATAACTTCTCATTTTAAAATCGCGCGACTATTTTTATACCTTTAGTTACCCCAGTTTAATATTTATGAATCAAACGTATATTACTTACCATCGATACATACTCGATCTTTCGTTAATAGACTTCAACTTTCTTAAAATAGACCTTAACGTGTTAAATAGTTAAATATTGGCATCATATTTTGTTGAAATTACTAATTCAAATTTATCAAATTTTTTATAGAATATACGTAATATTGCACTATGGAATAAATAGAATATACTTAATAACGTTCATTTACTACCTATAACAATTTAGATGCATACATATCAACATCTAACAAAGTTTTTCAAGTGTATCTTAAAAATTCATAAGGTGATCACCTCTTATAACACCCTTCAAACTAGGCCATAGCAAGAATAAAAGGGTCAGCTCTAAAGCTCTCGCTAAACGTCGCCGAAGCCCTAACAACTCTCTCACTCACACTCACGAAAAAGAAAAAATTGCCTTCGCCCCCGAATTGATTACTCAAGCGCGAAGTCATACAATGCTCGTGTATGACACACACGTACAACTTTTTCTTCTGCTTCGACAGTACCATCGCCATCCGCAGAAGTACACCGACAGTGTGATTTTGATAGTGATTTCAAGAAAAGTGTACGGCTGCGGGTACAAACCCGGGGCGTTTGCTTGAAAAATTCATGAATTTTGATTGTGAGGTAACACGTGTTTATTGAAAGTTTGCAATACAATTTATTTAACGCTATAAATAGTAATCTTACAGAAAACAGATTAGTAGTCAACATTATTAAAAATTAAAAGTTAAATTCAAAATTTTCGTGTCTATATAGCGTGAAATAAAAATCTTCACCGATCAAATGACTGAGTATAAGTTACATGGATTAGGTTGAGTATAGAAATTTCCAAATTTCAAATTAACAAAAAATTTCTATCGTTCATAGGAGAAATTACTTCGTACATTGAGAAAAAAGTGTCTTAATATAAAATACGAGATTTCTTACTATAAAAGCATATGACTGTGGATATAACCAAATACGTAGTTCTTAACAATTAAGACACAGTTATATTTAAGAACATTCATTTATTTGTAGCAACGAACCCTTGTACATACAAAATATCTGACAACTTAATTACGGTTACTGTTACGAATTCGTGCTTTACACTAAAATATTCTCAACGCCTATAAATACTACGAGATAGAAAAACTCTAAATCCCCAAATCCTTAACTATAAACAATTCTTCTCCCCGGCGTACCTATATCAAAGAAAAAAGTCCTAATATAAAAGAACCTATAAAGTTTCACAATATACCATAAACAATACCATCCAAAACAGAACTAACCGTGCACTCCGATATTTCACATACGAAAAATGAACCACGCTAACCATCGACATCCCTCCCTTGACTTTGCAGAGTCACCAAGCTGATGGTGACCCACGCGGCCAAGAGCCCCGCCAGCAGCAAGTACGAGACGTACGACCGCATCGCCGAGACCCCGGTGATCAGTAGTCTTAACGCCCCGCTGGCCCCCAAGGTGCGCGCCTACATCGAGGAGGCGGTGAGGCTATGCCGGCCCGACGAGGTCTACATCTGCGACGGCAGCGAGGCCGAGAGTGCCCAGCTGCTCAAGATGCTCGAGGCGAAGGGCACGATCCAGCCACTGCCCAAATACGAGAACTGGTTAGTTGGAGAGGGAGATTTTTTTATTAAGTCTAGTTACTATCTCATGAGTGTACTTGTTCTGCTTGAAAAAAGACTTGTGGTTCTTTTTATACGAAATAATACCATTTTGTACGGGTGTAATGTCAATTCTGCAAGTATTTTAAGGACAACGTCCAAAGTTTTACAATAACTTCATGTTTAATTTTGTTTGAATTGTATGTAGGCTTATTTTACTTAACTTTTATGGTTAAGTGATTGTTTTATGTATTACAAACATATATATATATATATATATATATATATATATATATATATATATATATATATATATATATATATATATATATGTGTGTGTATATATATATATATGTATATAGGTATGTATGAAAAAAAAGTTAAGTTGATAGTGAATCTTAAAATAAATTTTTGTATGTACCTACAAGAAGTTAATGAATCGATTGATATTTTCTAGTTGGTTGGCGAGAACGAATCCAGCTGATGTAGCTCGAGTCGAAAGCAAAACCTTCATAAGCACTCCCAACAAGAGCGATACGGTTACAACTCCTCGAAACGGAGTTAAGGGAACCTTGGGTAACTGGATTGCACCCAACGACATGGACCAAGCAATCTTGGAACGTTTCCCCAACTGCATGAAAGGTATTCATTTGACTTATCGAATACTTATTCTTCATTCAACCTTTATACTACATTTCATTATAAATTTAACTTTTACATAGAAAATTATGCCTGATGTTGTATAGGATTACACTTTCTATTTTTGCTGTTAAAATCTATCTATTTAGAATCTAGATATCTACGAAAGAAATATTAAATTTACAGAAAAATAGGAGGGAACAAAATAATTTTGAATGCATTGTCTTGCTAGACTCGTCATGTACCTACTTCAATTAATACCAGTATGGAGCAAAATTTCATCAGACTTTTTTATTAAACTTTTCAGATAATCAATGTTGATCTTGAATTTAAAATTGAGGCATCCTTCTTTTATATTCAGTACAAATAATATTGCACAACCATTCAAATGTCATTTGATAAAATGTTATTAGATAATATAATTATATTATTCTTGAATAATCATTTTTGACCCTTTGGTATCTACCTATAATGTCCTTATTTTAAAAGGACACTTATATATTCAAGTATAGTATCTGAATCTAAAAGGGTTACTAGCAGATTACTAAATTCATTCAATTTCAATTTAATTTCCATAAGTAAAAACTATTCCCAAAAAATCAAATCAATCCAAACGTAAATATTTCCCAAGCACATCTACACAAATCTTTCCTACAACATTCTAAAAAAAAACCAAACCACCAACTTACCCACAATAAATCTCCTCCCCCTCATTCAAAAGGTCGAACGATGTACGTGATCCCGTTCAGCATGGGCCCGGTCGGCTCGGCCCTCTCGAAGATCGGCATCGAGATCACGGACTCGGCCTACGTCGTCTGCTCGATGCGCATAATGACGCGCATGGGCGAGAAGGTGCTCAAGGCCCTGGACAAGCGGGACTTCGTCAAGTGCCTGCACTCGGTGGGCGTGCCCAAGGGCAACTCGGGCGTCCTCGTCGACGAGACCTGGCCCTGCGACCCCGAGCGCACCATCATCCTGCACAAGCCGGCCAAAAACGAGATCGTGAGTTACGGAAGTGGTTACGGGGGCAATTCGCTGCTGGGGAAGAAGTGCCTCGCGCTGAGGATCGGCTCGACCATCGCCAGGGACGAGGGATGGCTCGCCGAACACATGCTGGTGAGTTTCACTGCGCTTCTGATCGTTGGGATTATTTACGAGGATTTTTGTACATCTTTAGAAGTGTTTATTATTTTTGTTCCGAGGCTCGATAAAATTTACAATTTTATATACATTTTAGAACAATTATTTTTAATAGTATTTACTATTTTTTACTGTAGAAGAAATTGGGTTTTGACATTTCCTAATGTTAAATTTAGTAGTAAAATGTTCATATTTATTTGAAATTGTGAAGAATCATTTATGAACAATTATGAACAGTTACAGACAATTTTAAGAACTTCTAGCATAAAAATTGTTCTCTAATTAGTCTGTCAAAAATTATTATCATTTATTACAAACTGTTCATTTTGTTTAAAATACTGAAAAAGTGTAAAGTTTAACAACGTGTTGCTCAAAATTTAACCTTACTTGTCGTAATATATCTGAAATATTAATATTTTTTGAGAAAACTATTTATGCCCGGATAAGTTCTCTTTCTAATCATTTTTTAAAAAAAATCAATCTTTCTAATCATTTTTTCAAAAAGATCAATCTTTCTAATCATTTTTTCTAAAAGATGTATAATTTATATTCTTTGATAAATAAAATAATACTTATTATTATCATAGAAACTTATCTCAGAATTGCACAAAGCAGCATGAAAATATCATAATTGTTGAATTAAATTTAACGTTTTTTCTATTTCAAACCAGTATTATTATTTACGTGTAATTTACAAACATTGTGTCACGTTTGAAAAACCAATTTAATTCGATTCTGGATCTTTCAAAAATTTTTGTTTTAAGTAAATATTTCATTGAATATTAGTAACAAAATTACTTACATGTGAATATTAATTAAATTTAAGAGTGCCCTCCTCATTCTAAATAACCATTTAGAATATTCTGTTCCTAACATTAAAAAATAACCGTTTACACTTAGACCCACAATTCCCTAAAAAGCACTATTCCACCCAACGCACAACAACGTCTAACCACGACTTTCTCTCTCTCTCGTCAGATCCTGGGCGTGACGAACCCCAAGGGCAAGAAGCGCTACATTGCCGCCGCCTTTCCGAGTGCCTGCGGCAAGACGAATCTCGCCATGCTGCAGCCCACTCTGCCTGGCTACAAGGTCGAGTGCGTGGGCGACGACATAGCCTGGATGCGCTTCGACGGCCAGGGCAAGCTGCGCGCCATCAATCCGGAGAACGGCTTCTTCGGCGTGGCGCCCGGCACCAGCTCCGCCACCAATCCCAACGCCATGGCCACCATCTACAAGAACACCGTGTTCACCAATGTCGCCAAGACGAGCGACGGCGGCGTCTACTGGGAGGGCATGGAGAAGGAGGTCTCGGAGAATGTTCAGGTGAGTTGAAGGCTGACGCTTGTGACGTGCTCGTGGTCAGATAATTGTATGAAAATTCTGGGGAGAAATGTAGATTTTTATAGTAAAATTTTCAGATTATGCAAAAAAATGGAAAACCCATCCGGTTTATCCTATTTTCAATTGGTCATAACTTTGCACCGGAACATCCATTTTCGACAAACAAAAACTCAAATTAAAGGTCTTTTCTTCTACTTTTATATACTTTTGAAAGAAAAATTGTTCACCTTTTTGTGTACAGTTATTAACTGCGCACTAAAACCCTTTTTTTGCTATATTTAAAAAACCGTAAAAAACACCTAATTGTTCAAACGCGTTTTTCTTCAGAATTTGACTCCTAAAATAATATAGAACAGGTTTGGAAACCCGTGCATTAAAATTTTTTTTGTGATTATGGACCTCAAAAAGTGCAGTTTTTTTAAATTTCGTCATATATCATACATCATGTATATATTATATGTATGTATTAAATGTGTATATTACATTATTACTTCATGTCTTTTATACTCGAAGAGTCAACAATTTCAATAGATAGAACAGTAGTATACATTTCAAGTACAATAAGACAGAATGGACATTACATACATATATTGAAAAACTATTTTCTGTATTAATTTTTCAATATTTTTCTCAATGTTATTTATTCCTAATAAAATTGTCACATTATTATTATCATTATATCACATTATCACATTAGCGTTCAGAATTATAAACCATCTACTTATTGTGGTAGCGAGTTCAATTTCTACTTTGAGAATATTTTTTAAAAATTATCTATTAACTTTTATGTGAAAACCATGTCCACACGTGTCAAATGATGCCCAAAGATGCCGAATTATACCAAAACGTGTCGAAACATGACATAATAATTATACAAACTCTTTATACGCTTTCAAAATTACATTCCTACATCAACAAATCGCGAACACCATTTTTCTACACTCCACATACCCAAGAAAAGAATTCAGAAAACATTCCCAAAACATTATAACCAAAATTCCTTCCCACCCATTAAAACCCCATCATTACCTCATTACTACACATCATATCATCATCCCATCTTACACGCGATCCCCCAAAACCATTCTCCAAAACATCTCTCTATAACGACCCGTTCGATGATCCTCCAATTACAGATCACCGACTGGCACGGCAAGCCCTGGCATCGCGGCTCGCTGACGCCCGCGGCCCACCCGAACTCGCGTTTCTGCACGCCGGCCCGCCAGTGTCCCATCATCGATCCCGCCTGGGAGGATCCTCAGGGCGTGCCCATCGACGCGATCCTCTTCGGGGGTCGCAGGCCCGAGGGCGTGCCGCTGATCTACCAGGCGCGCAACTGGCAACACGGGGTCTTCATCGGCGCCACCATGAGGTCCGAGGCGACCGCTGCCGCCGAGCACAAGGTATGCATGGTGGTTTTTCCTTTTTAATTGGATGTTATAGCATTGTACGGGCAGTGTAGGGATGTACTGATATACTAGATCAGGTGGTGGGTTATTGCGGACCTGAATTTTTCGTTGCTTTGGTGTAGCCAGTGCTTTTTGGATGGAATTTTATTTTATTGCTGGAATTGAATGGCAAATTTAAGCCTCAGTTGTTACAGATGCTTGTTATTTATAGTTAACCGGTCTGATCGATTCGTAAATATTTTTATTTGAGTAGCGCTCGTTTTTCCGGAAAACGGATTCTGTATCGAGTGACCAGTTCGACATTGTCATTTCGGGTTTAGAATATTATTTAGTTTATTTTTTGCAATAATAAGTAAAAATATTATGTTATAATTTTTCATAAATATCAAAGACAACAAACCAAGAATATTCTAATATAATACAGTTATTTTATAAATTATTTATTAATTGAAAAAATAAAACTTATTCAGAAACCGAAATCGGTTCAATATTTTCTTCTAAATCATCTGTATAGAATATTAAAATTTTCAGTTTATGCTAATAGACAAAAATGACCTTTTTCTATTTGTATAGCGGTTCTATTGTACTAATATTGGATATCATTATAACGTTTCTAAAATTCCGGACTTCTAATATAAGCTTTAAAAAAATGGCAGACTCAAAAAAACTTTGCAGTACTCTAATATAGCTAAGAATTTTACAAATAATAAATTAATGATCGAATAATGAATTATAAATTTCAGAAAGAGTATATTATTCATCATATATTAATTAGATATTTTAAAATATTATTATAATTTTTAATAATTATAAATTTTAAAAAAACTTTAACCGTAAACAGTAAAAGTAATTTTTTGAAGTCGATTTCCCGGGACGATATGGATAACAAAATTTAATTTTAATTAAGTTTAAATATATTGTGCGTTAAAATACCTGCTTGAACTTTGTGAAATGGTAAATTATTCCAATACCGAGTGTAATTTTCAATTTTGCCTAAATATAAGTATTTTTCTTATAATTTATACAGTCGATTATTCATTTCCTCATCGATAAAATTTAAGGCGGGAAATTTAAATCTTCAATCAATAGTCCCATTTCAATATTACAAAAATAAAACAGTAATAAGATCCTCTATCACTCTTAACCCGTTATATCTAATACTACGAAGTCCACCCACAAACTGAACAAAACCACCCTATAACCCTTCAACTTCATAATTTCCAGGGCAAAGTGATAATGAACGATCCATTCGCCATGCGTCCCTTCTTCGGCTACAACTTCGGCCACTACCTGGACCACTGGCTGAGCATGTCGCGCGTCGAGAACGCCCAGCTGCCCTCGGTCTTCCACGTCAACTGGTTCCGCAAGGGTCCCAAGGGCTTCCTCTGGCCGGGCTTCGGCGAGAACTCGCGCGTCCTCGACTGGATCATCCGTCGGATCGACGGCGAGGACAACGTCGTCGAGTCGCCGATTGGTCTGTTGCCCAAGCCCGAGACCCTGAATCTCGAGGGCCTCAATGAGCAGATCGATCTCAAGGAGCTCTTCAGTCTGCCCAAGGAGTTCTGGGAGAAGGAGGTCACGCAGCTCAGGGATTACCTGGACGCCCAGGTTGGAAAGGATCTGCCCAAAGCCATCGTCGAGGAGCTGGAGAATTTGGAGAGGAACGTCGCTAAGATGTGAGGGAGTTTCTTGAGGGGGAGGGGAGGTTGTCGTGGATTTGGGAGGAGATTGCGGGGACTCGATGTTAGGATGATGGTTTTTATTGGGGGATATTGAATTAGGAGGAAGTTTTTTTAGGAGTTGAAATAGCGGATTGAATTTTTAAGGTCGCTAGTCTGTTTTTGACTGATTTTTAAGGTACAAGGTGAGTGGGTTGATTATCTTGGGTTCGATCACTTATTGTACTTACGTTTATTTGGTTTTGTAAAAGAAGTAAGTAGCAGTTTAGAATCTTGATATTTATCGACCAGTATATCATAATAAAGATGATTGTTGATACACTATTTGTTACTTTACGAGAATAATCCAGAATCTAGTAACACATGATCGAGGCATAATAATTGACTCACTTATCCAAGGTATGATTTATATTTTCTCACGAGTTGCACTAAAGTCACGCTCTAAAACGTCGAGTTGTCATAGTCTTGTTCTGGATGTGCAATGTTTTTATTTTTCGTTTTTTTTGTACGCGATGTTTGTTCTTCTTAAAGCGTTTTTTGAGTATTTGTATAGGAATCGACGACGTTGTTTTTTTTTGGTAGAACGCGTTTCTAAACGGTGTATAATCGTAAGTTTTTACGTCCTTGAAACTTCAATGTGACGATCGAATTTGATTTTTCGAAAAATTCCTAATATGTCATAAAAGTAGTAGAAGCTTGAGTAGCTTCTAAATAAGCAGTTGATGAATAAATGTAGCGTTGCATTGTTGTTTTAAGGATTGCGATTTTATTTGTTGTGTAAAAGGGTATGGTCGACGAAATTTTGTATAGAAAATTTTATTCCAAACAAAGCGTTGGTTTTTTTATTATTGAGATTGTTTTTGTTACATATTTTTTTGTAAACTTTTTACCTAGTTGAACGAATTGGAATTTGTTATTCATGTAATTGTTCGTAGAACGAAAGATCTAAATAACGTTTACACGTTTAAATTGAAGAAAAAGAAAATTGTGCCCTCGAGATTTGCAGCAAACCAAAGTATTGTCCGAACGCTCGAAAATGTAGCAGTTAAAGACACGCAATTAAATGAGAATATTTTTTTCTGTGAAAGTATGTAAATAGTATTAGTCGAGCGTTACATTCCAGTCGAAACAGAGAGAACAATCATCATGACTATGCGAGATAGTTAAAAAAAACTGTATAAGCGAGCGCTTGTATAAAGGATTTTTGTTGGACCAATGTTGGAGACAAATGCGAGATGTATGTTTGTTATGAATGCACGTGATAGTGGAGAAAAATGAATAAAGATTATACTTTTTTTATTTAAATTTTATGTGTCATTTATTTATTATATAACTACTATGCCTGACCGTGTTGGACTTTTTCTACTTCCCTACATCTTTATTATACATTTACTACTATTGTATTTTAATTAAGTGTTTTTCATCTTCTCGTGGATTTGAAATATAAGCATCATCTTAACCCAAATAAAATTTGAGAATATTTAATATGCACGTTAAATTTATGTGGCTTTGCAGCATAACAGAATAAGTGTAAATTTTTAGAAAATTGAGTTTTGAACGATTTTGGTATTCTTACATATTATGTATATTTTCATATAAAAATACAAAAAATCAGGAAAGTGTAAAAATAAGTACTTATATCTACGATCTATGAATTTTTGTAGTTTAAATGGAGAATAAGAAGAAAAAAATTTGTCAAAACGTTGCTAATGACGTTGCTAAACTTTACCTGAACCTGTAGCGGAGATTATCCACAATCCCGAATGGAAATTAAAACCGTAAGTTTTTCATACACTTAAGTACATAACTGTTACAATGTCGTACATTTACATACGTTCGCGTACGTTTTGGTTGAGATTCGAACATTTTTTACAGCATTGCACAGAAACGTGCGCGAGCGTACGCGAATGTACGCGGATGTACGTTGATGTACAGCATCGTGCAGAAACCTACACTTAGAGTACATTTGCAGAAAAAATTAATATCAGACTATACGGCAACGTACGCAAACGTACGCAAACGTACGCGAACGTACGCGTATGTAGCTAAATGTACGGAATCGTGCAGAAACCTACAGTTAGTTTTTAGTTCTTTTTTACGGAAATATTACAAAATCAATTGTTAAATAATCATGGTTATTTAAAAACCAGTACAATAAACTTTGTTAGTTCTGTTGATAAAATTTATTGTATTAGAAAATAAAAATCTTTTTATATTTTGCTTACTTTATTTTTTATTCTTACAAACCTTATATAGTAACGATTGCGATCTTAAATAAACAATTAAAGTTTACTAAAAATATACAAAGAAACATTATTCTATAATAATATCTTTTTAAAGAGCTTGGTGCTCAAATATATAAATAATTATATTTCTAAACCTATTCATGAACATAATTTGTATGCTTTGGTTTTACATAAACATTCTACAAAACTAAAACAATAATCTCTTAAAAAATTTTCAAACCTTTAAAAGATACGGTTGAAAACTGGGGCCCCTTATCGGCCAATAGTACATTTGATTTTGAAAATGAAAATAGATTGTTATTAAAAAAGAAAAAATTTAATAATCGTATTGCGCAACAAATTGTTTATAGACTAATGGTATATCAGCAATTACCTTTACTTCAACAAAGAGATTATATTTCAGATGATACAAGGAATATATGTAATAATATATGCAATGATAACAGACTGAAGAATTATGAAAAAATTGATAATTGTAATTTATTAGGACGTGGAAAGATTCATGAACTTTCCGATTTAGAACAGTTATATTTAAGAACTTTTTTTAATGTCTCAAAAATAAGTAAATGTACAATGTATTGCAAAATTATTTTCAATGGATGTCGTTATATTTCTTGCACATATGATCAACGTAAATAAACCAACGATTCAGTATTTCGAACAAAAGATGGTGATTTTCGTATAATTGAAAAAATGTGTAAATTAGAATATAATGGTACAATTAATGTGTTTATATTTTTTAATAAACTAGACATCCAAGACACTTATCTAGTACAAAATACTGACGTATGTGTTAAACATTTAAAACATTGTACAATACCGCAAACAAATGATTTAAATGTTATAACTTGTAATGATATACATCGACCATGTATTTTAATGAAAATAAAAAACCATCTATTTATAAGTTCCCTTAACAAAGCAATGATTGCTAAATATGTTAACTGAATTAAGATTTAATTACAGAACCAATAAATATTTTTTATAAAACATTTAATATGAATAAAATATCTCCTGTCAGTCATTCAAAATTCCCTTGCATGTATGTACCTCTATACCTATAAAATCAGAAAATAAATAAATACTACTTTTCTGCACAATTGTGTACATACATGTATAATCGCGTATGTTTCCATACGTTTCTGCATATACAGGGTGGGCCATTTTAATCTCCGCGCCTAAATTTCTCCGTTCCTAAACGTGGTATCGAAAAAAAGTTGAGACAAAAGTTAACAAGGGCAAAGGGGGTCAAACATTGGTGACCTTGAATTTAACCTTGAACTTGATCTTCAAGGTTATTTCAAGGTCAACTTGATTTTTTTAAATGGAAACCCATAATTTAAAAAAATCAAGTTGACCTTGAAATAACCTTAAAGATCAAGTTCAAGGTTAAGTTCAAGGTCACCAATGTTTGACTCCCTTTGCCCTTGTCAACTTTTGTCTCAACTTTTTTTCGATACCACGCTTAGGAACGGAGAAATTTAGGTGCAGAGATTAAAATGGCCCACCCTGTATATGTACAATTGCGTACGTTCGCGTACGTTCACGTACGTTTACGTACATATTCGTACAATCAAGTATCGTTTCGTATGCTTTCGTACAATAAAATTTTATGAATAAAAGTTGCTTCAATTCTTTGTACGGTCGCGTACGTTTCCGTAGGTTCATGTACGCTCGCGTACGTTGGCGTACGTTTCCGTATAATGCTGTACAAAATGTTCGAACCGTACCCAAAACGCACGCGAACGTACGTGAATGTACGTCATCGTACACAAGTCTACCGTATCGTCCTTAAATGTATTAAAATCATACGGCGATTTGCGTTATAATACTTTTCAATTTTTCCATTCGGGATGCTAAGCAATTTAGCAAAATTAGGAAAAGTTTGTCAAAGTTAAGCAAAGATTGGCAAAGATTGTTATAAAAGTTATAGCAGATATAGGAAACGTTTCGCAAAATTAATAAACATTTGACAAAATTGGGAAAATT